>OX451396.1:316263-623723 GCA_949629135.1 Eremobia ochroleuca | reverse complement strand
GAAATCACTGGAAAATTTCTAGTTATTCATAAAATATAGGCATGTAGTTAGAAAACCTCGACGCTGTGCTTCCCTCGATACTCTCTCACCTCACCTGATCTCTTAATCATACTTCTATTCCTACTCAGTCACTTCAGTGACAGACCTCGTATTACATGAGCAAGTCATGTAATACGAGGTCTGTCAAAATCAAGATCTGACAAGATGAACGAGGATTATACACGAACAAAGGACAAAGCAGAGATGTGAAAAAAGAAGCGCCAGCTCGAAGATTCAGGTAGCAGTATCGAAATCTATCGAAAGTAGATTTGTTTCTATATTGGAACTCCAACACTTGCATCCATGCGTTTGTTGTTCTGTCACTGAGCAAGATTAGAATAGTGATGATATTTATTTTGAACGTTACAGTACATTACTTGCACTCCGCAATGACTGTAGTCACCGTAGCACTGAGCAACAAGTATTTTATAATAAATCAACGACTAAAATGACTTTAATAATAATTATGTTTGTTATTCACCTGACACCTGAGACTTGGCACTGCTAATACCTACCGAATTTACAATATTGTAGGCGGATACAATACTGATGCATATTTCTACAATTTCCAGGAACTCAGTCAAACGTCACCGCGGCAACAGGCAGCTCTGCAACGTCTACCAGGCACGACGAAAGGACACTCCATTCAGCGAAGTCCGGCAAGCCAGAGAGTACGACCAAGAAGATCTTAACCAGCCTTTACACTTTAAAACACACGTCTTTCGCGTCGGCTACCAAAAACCACCTAATCACCACTACTAAGGTTAAAAGGAAAACCGACGAACCGCCTCTAAACGCCAGCATCAAACCAGAACAAAATACTAATACCACATCTGATAACATCACAACTACTCAAAAGCCGATGAGCGCTGCCAAACTGATAGCTATGCCCGAGTTTTCTCAGTCGTTTGAGGATTCACCAGAAAAAACTACGGAGCAACCAGAAGGAACTGTCAAAATTGTGATCAATGGAACTATAAACTGCACAGCTGAACTATCTTCAACATCCTTGCCTCTGAGCATTACTGTCAACGACACAGACAAGCAAATGGAACTGATGCCAAGAGTACCGATCGTGAACGTGGAAGCACAGACATACTCCCCCAACGACATCATCACAGATAGGAATGTGAACGGAGGCTTCGACGAAGACGATACCTTCACCATCAATGTGACCAGCTCTTTGATGACCAACACCAGTCACTCGACCTCGAGGCCGGTGATGACCGGTCCCACGATACCGATACCAGCAGACCTCCCGGATGCACTCAATAGTTCTAAGAAGAAGAAAGGAGAATATGATTATGATTACATTGAGCCGACACTACCGCCGTCGTTGCCAAACTTAAAGTAAGTGGTATTTATGTGTTTTTATTTTATTCAAGAGGAACAAAAAACAGCCATAATATAAAACATAGAAATAAGAAATACACAAAACTTATAGACGATATTGCAGCAAACAACGCTGTTCACAGATTAACGATAAGATATACAGTGAAAATAATAATCGCTAGGGTTACGAGTACACAAACCTTTTTTTTTTTTTAGTTATTAAATTAACTTTTGTGTTTAAGAGGTATGGTGGGTTTCATTAATCAGATTACACATAGTGTTCTGTACTTAACTCTCCATCCAAAAACCAAGAATATGCTGGAGATAACTTCAAAACATAATAATTATTATAGTAGAAAATATAGCTTATCGTTGGAAAAGAGGCCGTTAATCTGCTGAAGCAGTATTTAATCTAACGTTTCTTCTGTTTTCAGGATCATCCCCTTCGTAGCTGCCGACGCAGTGGTCGACGATGAGCCAACAAAGGAACCCCTTACCTACCCGATCCTTGAAAGAGAAGATAAATTCCCGGTGTACTACCCCAGTGCCACCACGGACACCAAGTTCCCGATCAGACGAGAAGACACATACCAACCTACCCAGTATCCTGTCTTTGTGATGGGTAAAGTGGACCCCTCGTACCCCTCCGTCAGTCACGAAGTAGATGTGCCAAGAGACAGTTATCCTGAGCGTAATGATCCGGGAATCAATGAGTACACCGTTTCAGCTTCGTTGGGCAATCAGGGGTCTGACGTGAAGACTGTTACGCAGGCCCCTCTGACTAGCACCAAGTTTGCAGAGGAGACGCCTGCTCTTAACCTGTTCTCTCCGCCAGTGGAAACCGAAGGTAACATAAGTACTCTATTCATTGTGACCACTGCTTTTTAACATTTCTTAGAATAATAAAACTACCGTCTTGAGGTTAGTTATCGTTGCGTTGTGTTAATATGGAAGATTTTTTGCACTGGGTCCGCGTCGTAGATGACGACCGACTTTCTCCCACAGAGAGGAGATCTGCGTCCCAGAAGAGAGAATTTTATAGGTTGATTACGCTAATGTGTTTAAAACAAATGGTACTACTCGTAGTAACAAATAGACTGATATTACCTTTACTCAAGCTTTGCAATGTAGAAGTACCTTATGTATCCCATGTGATATTTACTTCAGGTGGCTTCCTCCCGAAGGGTTCGGGCGTCATCGACGAGTACTTCGGGGTGTACCCCAGCACCCCGTCGGGCCCGGCTGTGCCTCATCTCACCACCTCCATGCAACTTGATGTCATCAAAGATTTACAGGGTGAGTTTTTGACATAAGGACTTCATGGTGAAACAGACATTATCGAATGAGTTTACAAATGTCCTACGAGTCACGAGTTCGCTTGATTTTAGAGGAAACCTAGAACTGTGTTTTAGTTTTTGAACAGGTGCCAGGTTTCAAAAATGTTAAGCTATTCTTTGAATATTATTGCACTGCGAAGTACTGTGGCATATTATATGTATCAATCCCTGAAAGGAATGTTTTTATTGGCCAATCAATGAAAGTCCAACAATCTACATGACTGTGTAAAGATCGTCTCAGCTAAAGTTTATTTGACTCAATATAGTTGGTCTCGCAGTTACCGGCAAGATATTAACTTGGAGAAAATTGTGCGAATAGTTTTTTTTTAACCTTTATTTTTATTAATTATAAAAGGGGTTTTTGTCCAATAAGGATATGTCAACATACAATTAATTCATCAATACATTTGTTAAATTGTTAAGATCATACTACTGAACGAGTGCGAATAGTACTTGGCTTCATACATTAAATGAATAAAAATTTGTGGAATTTTAGCTTAGACGGACTCGGTTTATTTGTTGTAGGTGAGTGCTTAATAGACGGGCAGCACGTGCCGGGCGGGCAGAGCGTCGTGCTGGGCTGCAAGCTGTGCACGTGCGCCTGGGCGGAGCTGACCTGCGAGCGCCGGCCGTGCGCGCCCGTGGCACCCCCCTGTCGCCGACTGCCCGTGACCACCCACTCTCTCGACCCCTGCTGCGGGGACGTCGACTGCGCACCAGGTAAATTAGAACGGTGTTAACGGTGATTTTAAGTATCGTCACTCTTTCCTTGTGAACGCGCCTTTAAAATTTGACAGCTCATGCAAGAAAAGAACAGAATGACCTAGGCCTTACCACGCTGCGGGTCTTGGTTGCCAGGATCGGGCGAGACCTGTCTCTGCCAGCAGTAGTGAGGGCTATGCTGGCAGAGACAGAAAATTGGACGGTGTCGCCTCTTTCTGTGAGACCGTGATGGTTATGAAAGAGGCCGCTGAGCGCTGATCCTGCTCGGAAAAGGAGGCGTTGGGGAGGCAACCGCCTTGGCGCCTAATACGCCGAAATCCGCTTACCAACCAAGATAGGAGGAACTTTGGGGTCGCGGGCGCACAGAGTGAAGGGCGGGCGTTTTGGGGGACTGTCTTTTGTAATTTTGACGTTCGAAAAGTGCTGATTCTCAGCCTAGTTTGAATAAATGACTTTTGATTTTGATTTTGATTTTGAGTGGGGACTCTGTGGACCCCAGGGAAGACGGTAGCACAGTGTTCATGTGTTGCCGTATATAGCGAGGCTCAGGAGAGGCCCCTTTATAGTCTCTCCAGGGATATGCCTTACAGGCGTTGCACAGGGGGGTTCCGGAATTGGTCTTTTAAGAGGAACCGGGACCACCCCTATGTGCTGATGGTGATCACCGGGGTGGTTTTAGTGAGGTAAAAATCCCACACTGTCGGACCTCCCTCCCCAGAGGTCGGGTGCCTTTTGAAGGTTCCCCCCAAAACAAAAAAAAAGGCCTTACCACGCTGAGGTAATGTTACTGTGAATGTCTGAAACGCAGTGTATATATGTAGATTATTGGGACGTTAAAAACAGAGATAGATAGGTTTTTCTATCCCCAGTACGCCAGAACTGGTGACAGATAGGTTGGCTGCGGCCGTTAGAATACTCTGATGTTTGCTAATAAACTCCCAGCAATGACCGTTATTGATTCTGTTCATGATGATTTTTTGAATCTTCACTAAGAGCAACATAATAATATGATGACCATTCTAGATTCAAGAAAAAAAAAACTGTAGGCATAAAAGTTATGGGCTGATGTAAAATGAAATTACAAATTATTTCAATAACTAAAATCATAAACAGAACTTTTTTATTTGTTAAAATCAGTTATACAATCAGTGACTTCCTCACTTTTCGAACAAACACTTAACATTTACAGGTGTATGTCCGATTCATGTAAATAAATAAAAAAAAAAAAATAAAACATTTATTTTCAGGTAACAAAGGCCCATAAATAAATAAATACTTAACGTATGTATATATATAACAATATAAAAATTGTGTTAGTAAATAAAACTTAAAAACCAAAACCAAAAACCGGCAATTGTCGACATACACTGATGCAGCTAAACATTTACCAATATCGGACATTCACAGTAACACATATCATCATACCACTCATCATCAATGGAAACTTTCCAACCTCTTCAGGTCCATTATACGACGGACCATACGACGGACCATTATAGGACCGGATGCCGTAGCGGCAGTGCAAGAGGAGTACGAATCTCTTAGAAAAAAGTTTTTGAATTCTAAAATACCTACAATTTATGTTTCCTTTACAGAAAAAAATACTACTTCCGGAAACGCAACAGTGGTACAAGAAAACAAAGAAAATGGCACCAAAGTCGAAGGGACCAATACAACATCTGAGCCTCTAGCAGTTGTCCCCCTTACCAATAACACAGACACAGCAGATACTAAACCAAGTAATATCGAGACACTGACATTGAATGACGTAACCACACCACCGCCAGTAAATAGTTCTGTTCATAAAACCACTACAACAGCTATTCCAGTAGAAACAGCTGCAGTCAGTTTTGTGGAACTAATAGTATCCAGTTCCGCAAAACCGACTTCCAAACTAACGAGCACCACCACCACGCCTGCTCCGATCAACCAGGTTGACGACACTTCTTCTGAAGAAGACGAAGATGATGATGGCTCGTTTTCGTTCGGCAGCGTTCTGAAGCTACTTCTTAGTGATTACGAAACGACGACTGCTCCGAGTAAGAAGCCCTCCACCAGAGCCCCCACCAGACCGCCCCCCACCGCTGCACCTGTCCGCAGCACCTCCACCAGCACACCCTACATTAGCAGACCTGCAGAAGAGGCATTCTTCAAACCTCTCCCGCCGCGTCCGTACGTCATACCTTTAGTACAACCAAACACAGTCAACAGAATAGACCACCTGGTGCTCGGCGAGGCCACCGCCATAAAACGAACAACTCACCGACCAATCACAAACAACACCACCAAACGTCCGACACCCCAGACGTACGAACGTCCGGCACCCCAGACGTATGAACGTCCAATACCACAGACGTATGAACGTCCAATACCACAGACGTATGAACGTCCGACACCACAGATGTACGAACGTCCGACACCACAGACCTATGAACGTCCGACACCACAGACGCATGACACGACAGAGGGAAGACCAGTGATGCAGGAGGACCCTGGCCCTTTCACATCTGTGGCATCTGGAGGACCACGGCCGCCAAGCCTGGGAAATCTACCAGGCGTAGGCTCAGGTCTTCTGAAGTTGGCTGGCTGTAACATCTACGGGAGGATGTACAGGGTCGGAAGGATCATCACGGAGCTGTCCACGCCATGCACGGAGTGTTGGTGCACGGAGCTGGGAGTTCAGTGCAAGCCGCTGGACTGCTGAGGATCAAAGAAGATGCATTTAGTGTACAGCGAGTGATTGAGCACTTGGTTACATAGCTGTAGGAATATACACTCACTACTGGACGTGTTCGGACCTTAGAGCCTTGTGATATGCTCGGTGGAACAATTGCGCGATGTAAAAGGACATGGAACAGTGTGAAATGTTGGTGAGACGGCGTTTGAGAAATATCCTGATTTCACATACAGTAATAATTGCTTATATGGAAATTTAATAATCAGTATCGTCGAAAAGGATTCAATCTCCGGTAGTGACTGTTCATATTCTTTCAGGAGCTTTAGTTAAAATATTTATTTAAATAGAATGGCCGGCAATGATCTCATACGACATAGACTATCATAGACTTGAATATTTCGTACACAGAGTAGTGAACAGATGGAGTGCCTGTGTGTAATAGCAGAGCAAAGTGTGTCGAATCAGCAATTGCTAAAATTGCAACTACATAGATTGTAGTCGATCGATGGCATGCACCATTCCGATAGATCTAGTATGTTGCACAGTTGCCGGATAGCCTTCATTAATCAGAAGAAGTACGCATGCTGGCACTCCATTTCTTGATACTCCGTGTGTCTTACCTTCGGCGTTACATTTTACTGAACGCGTCAAAAACCGCAATGCCTACAACGTTACGTGATAGCCTCAATGTATTTTAGGTTCGTACTGTAGGTTTATATAACAGTTAAATATAATATCTCTAGTATTAATTTAGCAAATAAATCAATTAAACATTAATGAATTTGTTTCCATATGCCTATATTTACATGATAACTTCATATGACTTTTCATCTCATATGGCAAAGTTAAAACCCTAAAAGTTAAGGAAAGGTAAAGAATAATACGACAAAATATGCAAATTGAACTTTTATAAGATCACAATAATCACATTAGCGATATAAATGGACATACTAAGCAACATAACAATAATGTTGCAACATTTTCAGCACATGAAATGATATGTATATTTTGGGCAACTGAGATCATAGTCGAAGAGTTCAGCATTATTGAACAAAAATAATGGCTTTTGCAGATAACTCTCATGCTTATTATCATTTGAAACTGCGTGGGTTGACGTAGAGTCCGAGATAAAAAGACAATGTCAGTTTCAGGGGCTTCACCTTTGCATTGCGAACATTGTTCTTTTATCTGAATGTCTTACATCCCACACCGTCACCGGCAGTGTGTGTGCGCTGTGCAGCACACAGGTCTATTCTGTGGTACTTAACAGTAGAGTTAACTCACTCCTTCGGTTCGGTCAGGATTAATGATATGTCTAATCTTGTATAACTGTTGACTTGCCAATGTCTTTCACAGCATTTATGTTTTAAAGAATTAAAGAGCCCAAAAATCGAATCAAAAATTTAATTGAGTCAGTTGTGAGCTTATTCTTAGTTCATCAACTCTAGATGCGATGACGACGAAAATCGGAACATAAGTCAAATTTAAATGAGCTGTTAGCTGTTATATGGAATGCTAAAAAGTAGGTAATCGATTAATTTTATGTCAATTCAAAAAAGTGGCTTAACTTTGCTTCTATTGCTTACGTATGTTAATCCACTTTTGTTGCTGACCGTAGCTACATAATAGGCATGTCAGTTTCAGTAGTCAGGATATTTTTTTCTGCACGGAATAGTGAGTTATGTATACCTGTGTAAATGAAAATGACACGTAATAAAAAAACAAAAATACGTGACTTCTTGTATTATAACTTAAGGCACTGTTGACTAGAACACAATAAACTCTTTGGTTGCAGTCATTTGCATTGAGGTACTTTTTAAACAATTGTAATTAGATTAACGTACGTTGACTTGTTGTCATTGATGTAGATGGAAAATTTCTTAAGATAAAACATTGAAAAAAAAAACACTCTGAGGCAGTTAACATTTTGCTCAACGACTTAAAATAAAAATAGTTTAACATTTTAAGTTCTGTAACGTGAGGATCAGTGGGCTTATCAATGTTTATACTGTTTACAGATAAAACCGAAGTTAATACTCGTAGCATGTCATGTATGTTTTCATCAATATTGTCCAGTAATTTGATACGATGATATAGTTCGTTGCTTAATTATCTACTTTACTGCCAATTATAGATGTACTATCGAGGAATATTAACACAAACATAATTCGCGATAATACAAAATATTTGTGGACAAAGACAGTTATATTAACAACGAAATGTGATATTACATAATAAATGCTTATGAAAGAGTTTTCGAAGATATTTAATTACAATTACACTTGATCACTACTAACATTACAATAATATAGAACCGTTGCATAAGTACAAAGCTTACAAGATATCACGAGCCGTTTATCCAACGTTTTGATGCAAAACAATCGAAAAGGTGATTTCACAGAAATCAATAACATTCATAACTCCGCCATTACCACAAACATACATCAAAACATAACAATCCTATACTATTAGGCACGTGCCACATTAGGCTGTTCTGACTATCAGAAAGCGGTAGGGAACAATCCCTACAGTTGTGTAGTTATTTAACAGTAGGCACCTAAGTCGAACGGGCTAGGCGGAGTCGCAATTTAGAATTTACGGCTTATTTTAGGTTTTCCTTAAAACATGAATTCCAAAGAACATGTTTGTACATAACGCTTACTCCTAGAACGTGAAAAAGATCCAAAATCGTATTCTACGGCGACATCTTCATACTGCCGACTGTCTCTGTACTATATACAGTACAAAGGTGTAAAATTCCCATCAAAAGCTATTCTACGCCATGAATAGCGGACGGATGAGTACAAATTGCATTTTTCATTGAGGCGCAAATGTTCCGCGGACCAGGGTTCAGGTCTGGTCGGCACAGTCTGTGTGCCAGCCGTAGTACGCGCCGGCCATCACCCCGCCGGCCACCAGCAGCGCCCCCGACACCACGCGACATGCTATCACGCACGCCTTCTTGTTATTTTCACCTGTAACCAAAGAAAACCAACATAAATATAAAATCAAATTAATTTTGATTGAGAGACGAGTAAGAAAGGAAGTGTTTATTTGACATAGTACCTTTAAGCAAAGCACACATTCCAAAAAAATAAAATTGAAATATAGTGTGCGTCACGAAATGTCTGTGCCTCATGGCTGTTCATTTCAGCAATAATGCCAGATATATGCTGTCTGACGCTGATTTTCAAATGAACCTTTGGACGGCTGAGAGAAAAGCATAATTATTATTCAGAAAACTTTGTTTAATGTTAAAAGATTTCATCTAAAACATAAAACCAAAGCTTACCAGTGAACACAATGAAGGCGAGCGGTATCCCGACACCCGCGCCGAGGATGTGCGCAGCCCAGGCGACGTACTCGTAGGAGGCGTGCGCGTGCGCAGCGGCTGGCACGCCCAGCGGCGCCGGCGCGCGCACTAGCGCCCAGCATATCTCTGAGGTGCCCAGCACCACCACGCTCAGCGGACGGAACCACCACAGGGGGATGTGGCCGAACCTATGAGAGAAAATCTTGGTATATAATATATCGACAGGATACTAGTAGAAGAAAATTATAGTATCGTGGTATCATCATTTAAAGAGATCGTGTGAATACTATAAGAGAACGAATGGCGTATTATTGATTTCATTCATAAAAGTAAGGTAACGTGCTAGAAAGCTGTATCGATCGGCAATTACCTACTGTTACAGTTAAAGGATAAATACCATACATTACAAAATCACAGGAAATATTATGTGTGTCCTGCCACTTAAAATATTTTAGGAAAAAAAAAAACTCACCTAAGGCACACATTAGCAATATGAGCTGTCAGTAACGCATAGACCGCCGCAGACGCACCGACGACGCGCACGCGCGGCTGCAGGGCGCCTGCACCGAGCGCGCCAGCTGCCACGCCCCCAGCCCACAGCACCACCACGCGCCACGGACCCTGCTCACGCTCTAAAGGCCAGCCCACCTGGGAAACATAAAAGTTAATGCACTGAACCATTTTCAGGAAGTAAAATCATCCATCATCCAAGATGTGATACGATATTCAAAATGGTATTCAGCACTCATGCCTGGAGTCACCAAGTATTTTTCCAGTGAATGAATGATGGAATAGCTAAAGACATGCGTGGCAATTAAAGCTACAGATAGACAGAAGATTAAGAACACTTACAGCCAGTGCAACCAGCGCGTTCAGAGCCAGGTGCGCATGACTAGCGTGCACGAAGCCGTAGGTGAAGAGCCGCCAGGGCTCGCGCCACCACGCGTTCGGAGACCACTCCAGTGTTGCGCGCAAGTCATCTGACAACGATGTGTGGATAAATACCTAAGAACAACAAGGGGTCTAACGTTAACATCAAGGCTGACTGACGCGACCAGCAGGAAGATGATAAGTAAAGGGATTCAAAATGGTTTTATTGAGGAATAGTATTTTCAAAATATAAGATGAAGTGATCAAAACAAAAGATGTGTTATGTCTGTATTATGAGAGTCCTGTGTTTATTAACGTATGCATGTCCCCACCACATTTAGTCGCAATAAAACAGTCATAAAGCATACACGCATTTTAAGTTACCAATTTCCTGCTAAGCAATAACCCACCTTAATCACATTAACATAGTGGTCAAAATCGAGCCGGACTAATTACGAAAAAAACAAGTTATCGAAGACATCGGGCGGTCGGCGCGAACAATAGCAAGCCGCATTCCAGAGGTGATTAGTGAATATTACCTAGCAAGTAAAAAAAGTGCGATGAGTACTACTGCGGAGTTAATTAACGTTTTAGAAGACACAGCCGCATTATTACAAAAAACTCAAGTCAATTTGAAGAAATGCCCTAAGACCAGGTTGACAAAAGGTTATGTTGAAGCAAGAATAAGATGTATAGAACAATATTGGACAACATTCAGGGAAACTCATCAACAATTAGTGAAGATAACACCGAAAGAACAGAAACAAACTTTACACTACTTTGTTAACGAAGATTTCTTTATTTACGAAGACCTGTATCTTGTGTTATTAGCCGATCTACAAGACCTTTTGTTGACAATCAATGCAGCGTCCGCGCACACATCTACGTCATCGAAAAGCGATTCATTTGCAAGTATGAACAATGATCAACTCGTTAGGCTGCCGAGGATACAACTACCGAGTTTTAGTGGGAATTATGAAGACTGGCCTACGTTCCAGGACTTATTTATTTCATTAGTACATGAAAACACGGCGATCAGTGATGTTCAGAAGTTGCACTACTTAAAGAGCAGTGTTACCGGTGAGGCCGAGACATTATTGAAGCCTATTCAAATTACACAAAGTAATTATAAACAAGCATGGACTGTTCTCAAATCACGGTATGGGAATAAAAGATTGATTATCAATTCAGTGTTAAAGAAATTATTTTATCAAAAGAAAATAACTACTCAATCTGCAAATCAAATAAAGAATTTATTAGACGTCACAACGGATTGTTTGAACAACTTAGAAAACTTAAATATAACTACGAGCTCATGGGATCCTATAATTATTTTTCTTGTAATACAGAAAATGGACCCTGAGTCTCATAAAGAGTGGGAACAATCTGTTAGCACTAATGAAGAAGATAAATTACCTACCTGGATTGACTTGAAGGAGTTTCTGCAATCAAGATACCGTACGTTAGAACTTATAATGTCAACATCGGGCACCCGTGAAAAGCCTGTAAAAGAACGGTCACACCTAGTAACTGCTACAACCACCACGTCACCATCGTCGGCAGATAGAACATGCGTGCTATGTAAAGAAAAACATACCTTATGCCATTGTAAGGAGTTCACCAAACTGCAACCTGATGAGAGATCTGAATATGTTAAGTCAAACAAACTTTGCTTTAATTGTTTGGTACCAGGCCATTCCGCATACAAATGCAAATTGCAAATGACCTGTCGCATATGCAGTCGACGTCATCATACTCTACTACACCGAAATAAGGATTCTGCTTCGGTACAAACTGAGGACTCTAAACAACCGAATGCATCACAACACAGTGTAGAAGAGAAGGAGGAAATAGTCAACACTACGATCGCGTCGCATCACAGTGCCAAACAAAGTACAAGTATAGCGCTACTGGCCACGGCAACAGTTTTAGCAAGGAACGAGCATAATCACACTGTTGTTCTACGTGCGCTAGTGGACCAAGGTTCGCAGGCGTCATTCATCAGCGAGAAGGCGACTCAATTGCTCAAACTAACCAGGCATACAGCAAGAGGACATATCATTGGGGTGGGATCTACAAGAACCAACGTCAATCACGTGGTGCAACTCAGGATTGGGTCTCGATGGAATACAAACTTCGAGATCAACATACAAGCATACGTCATGAGTAAACAGTTGACCACGAAAATCCCCTCCAAAGCTGTTACTGTCACACATTGGCCACACTTAGAAGGTCTCAACTTGGCTGACCCGAACTATTACAGACCGGGTCATATTGACTTGCGTCTAGGTGTTAAAGAATATGCACAAATCGTGCAACAACAATTAATCAAGGGTCCTCCCGGGTCTCCGTGTGCCCAAGAAACAAACCTGGGATGGATCTTGTTTGGAGAAATCAACACCAATTTACAAGAGGAATCTTTTCTGGTCCTTCATCAGCAAATAGAAGTAGAGAACCTATTGAAATCTCTTTGGGAAATTAACACTGAAAATAAAAGAAAGTTAACAAGAGAAGAAAAGCTATGTGAAACAATATATGAAGATACTCATGCAAGAACAAAGGAAGGAAGATACATAGTAAGGTTACCTTTTAAAACCGATAACCCCATATCTCCTAACGGAAACACAAAAGAAATAGCAAGACGTAGATTACTACAGCTAGAAAGAAGATTTAAGAAAGCACCTACGCTAAAAGAAGACTACCAAAAAGCCATGCAAGAATATATAAAATCAAATTACATGGAAGAAATACCTGAAAAAGAAACTAAGAAAAACAAAGCGGTGTACTTACCTCATCACGCCGTTGTCCGCGTCGAAAAGGAAACCTCGAAGACACGCGTTGTGTTTGATGCTTCCGCTAAAGGATCGAATCACGTCTCTCTCAACGATGAACTGCTTGTAGGTCCTCAGCTGCAAGATGACCTTAGAGATATTGTTATGAGATCAAGATTATATCGCGTCTGCTATGCAAGTGACATACAAAAAATGTATCTACAAGTCTTACTTCATAAACAAGACGCCGATACATATCAACGCCTTTTGTGGAGAGAGGAAGAGTCAGATCCAATCACCGAATACCGTATGCTTCGTGTCACGTTTGGTACAGCCTCAGCGCCCCATCTAGCAGTAAGAACTCTTCATCAAGTGGCTGAAGATGAAGGTCAAAATTACCCAAAGGCTGTACGCATTATCAAAGCTGACTTTTATATGGATGATTTAATATCTGGTGATGACACTGCAGAGAAAGCCATACAGACAGCTCAAGAAGTTTCTTATATACTACAAAAGGGTGGCTTCATATTATCAAAATGGTCGTCCAACTCTACTGAGTTTATGCAATCTATAGATGCAAATAAGAGAACAACACGAGTACACTTACATTTAAAATTAGATGGAACTGTGCAAGCCCTAGGATTGATCTGGAATCTAGGAACAGATCAGTTTCAGTATAAAATAAACTTACCTGTGATGTCAGATAATGTCACAAAAAGAACAATCTTATCGGACATGCAAAAACTGTTCGATCCGCTGGGATGGATTGCTCCGAGTTTAATCTTGGCTAAAATGCTTATACAGAGGCTATGGCTAGAAAAGGTTGGCTGGGACGACAGAATAAGCCAACACCTGGAGGACGAGTGGTTGACTCTTCGTGAAGATTTTGAAGAAGTAAAGGAAGTGTATATTGATCGATGGCTTGGCACATTAAGCACTGATGTAGAAAATATTGAAGTCCATGGCTTCAGCGACGCCTCCACGCGAGCATACGCAGCAGTGGCTTATATTCGAATAAAGATGCGAGATGGCTCAGTGTCAACAAAACTGCAAGCGGCAAAGACTAGAGTGGCCCCGCTACGAACTGTTTCTTTACCACGGTTGGAGCTGTGTGGAGCGCTGTTGTTGTCGAGGCTGCTTAAGCAAATAGAACATTCCATGCGAATCCCTACATCAAACATCTATGCATGGACAGATTCAACCATTGTCCTTGCATGGTTATCTGGCAATCCCCACAAATGGAAAACATTTGTAGCGAACCGGGTTGTGGAGATCGTTGAAAATGTAAACAGCAACCGATGGTTTCATGTCTCATCTGAAGATAATCCTGCAGACATTGGCTCCCGGGGCATGTTACTAGTTGATCTGAAAAAGTCAGATTTGTGGTGGAAGGGTCCAGCTTGGCTCTCTGAAACAGAAATAAGATTAAAACAAGAAAATACATCTACAGAATTAGAAAAGAAGAAGGAAATACAAGCAAATTTAAAAATAGAACTTGAAGAAAGTCTAAAGATACAATTTAAAGAATTTGATAATCTAAGAGAATTGATAAAGGTGATAACCTATTGTAGAAAATTTTTAAATTTTAAAAGAAGCTTAGACAACACGGAAAGAGGTTTTACTACAAAGGAATTAGAAAAGTCTTTAATAAAATGCATAAAATTAGTACAACAAGAAGAATTTAAAGAAGATATAAAAATACTAAAATTAAATAAAGCTGTAAAAGGAGAAAGTAAAATTAAAACCTTGAATCCTTACCTTGACGGAGACGGTATCCTCAGGGTGGGCGGTCGACTTCGTAACGCAAACTTGGATGAGCAGGTAAAACATCCTATTATATTGGGAAACAAGAACGAGTTGGTGCCTTTGATTATCGCTGATGCACATGCCCACACTTTGCATGGCGGTGTTCAACTTATGTTGAATTACATAAGCTCAAAGTACTGGGTTGTACGAGGAAAAGCACTTATAAAATCCTGCATACACAAGTGTCTAGTATGTGCTAGACTCAGAGCAAGATCAAGGACACAGATAATGGGTGACCTGCCTAAAGCGAGAGTAACTCCTGCTCGAGCTTTCATGCATACCGGAGTTGATTTTGCAGGCCCGTTGCAAATAAGCATGTCCAAAGGAAGAGGCATCAGAACTCAGAAAGCATACATTTGTGTATTCATATGTATGTCCACCAAGGCTATACACCTTGAGCTTGTTAGCGATTTATCGTCTGAAGCTTTTATCGCTGCATTCAAGCGGTTTGTGTCCAGAAGAGGAAAATGTAGCGATCTTTGGAGTGACCAGGGCCGAAATTTTGTTGGGGCCAACAAAGAATTGGTGGCCGCATGGAAAGAAGCAAATCTGGTCTTTGAAGGTGACATATCAAACACATTGGCACTGGAAGGAACACAATGGCATTACATACCAGCATACTCACCAAATTTTGGAGGCTTGTGGGAGGCGGGTGTAAAATCTGTAAAACACCATTTGAAACGTGCGCTCACCACTAATCTCACCTATGAAGAAATGACCACGGTGCTGTGCCAAATTGAGGCTTGTCTCAATTCTAGGCCATTGTGTCCTATTGATGACAAGGATCCAGACTGCATAGAAGCACTAACACCTGGACACTTTCTAATCGGCGAAGCTCCTATTGTTGTACCGTCACCTGATTTCAAAGATACAAAGACTCATTCCTTGTCCCGATGGCAATACACGCAAAAATTACTTGGCGATTTCTGGCGACGTTGGCAACAAGAATACCTTACACGATTGCAACAACGGCCCATTTGGTTAAAGAAAGTAGAAGAATTTAAGGTTGGCGATGTTGTTTTAATAAAAACCGATGGATTACCGCCTGGCAAATTTTCTCTGGGTCGTGTTGTAGACAAACATCCTGGACAAGATGGTATAACCAGAGTCTACAGCATAAAAAGTGGCAACAGTGTAGTTAAGAGATGCTGTTCAAAGTTATGCCCCCTACCCATTGCTACTGAGTAAATTTTGATGTTAGTGTAAATATTTAAAGTTATGTTAAATTATTAGATTAATAAAAGAACTATGTCCTTTTGGTGGGCGGCATGTTATGTCTGTATTATGAGAGTCCTGTGTTTATTAACGTATGCATGTCCCCACCACATTTAGTCGCAATAAAACAGTCATAAAGCATACACGCATTTTAAGTTACCAATTTCCTGCTAAGCAATAACCCACCTTAATCACATTAACAAGATGATTTTAATAATTATATACTCACAAGGAAAATGATCATAGAGACTATAAAGTAGGGTGGTTTCAATAAAGCTATGAGCTTATCTTTTCTTTTTTCAAACTTGGTCTTCGCGAATGCTTTCTGTGACTTCGTAATTTGAGGGTATTTGTTGTGTACTCCGAGCGTGAGGCCGGCCTGCAGCCGCGCCTTGTGCTTAGCTGGGGGCCCGCTGGTGGGGAGCAGGCGCCTGTTCTCTCCAGGGCTGTTGATGTTGTCTCCAGGCCGCTCTTCCTCGTTCTCGGTCCAGGCGCTGGCCGGCTGCTGGCCATTCGGCAAGATCCTCCTGCCATGATGCACAGGCACTTGCTCCACATTCAGTCGCACAGTCTCGCAGTGTTCGGCATCTGGCGCCATGGTCACTGCTCCTCATGTTCGTCCGTCAGCACGAAATGACACCTCCGCTTCGCACTGCTCTCTGTCGCCTCTGTCGAATAAATGTAATCAATCAGTAACGCGCTCGCGATTTTATACACAATGAGAAGGAAAATCTATTTCAGTTAACTAATTAGGAATTCCATAGTAAAGGGAGTTATCCTGATTAATTGTATTCGGATGAGACCACACAATGGCATTACGCTACGTGATCAGGACAGCGCTACACCTACCTAGTTTAGATAATGTATTTTTTTCTAATGAAGTGGTAAATTGTGTTTTATTTGATTGAACTGAAACATAATTTAATAATTAATTGGGGGAAAGCTTATCAAGCAGGGAAAACCTTTCAACTTTTGATAATGTCGTGAAATAAGGAAAAACGGTATTTAAAAAGTGTCCTGGTTATTTTACACATGCACATAAAAAAAAAAAAAACATTTGAACCTTTATTACTAAATTTTAGTGATAATCATAATCATTTAAAAATAATAAACCTACGTAGTACCTAGTACCTAGTAAACCTAGTACCTAGTAAACCTACGTAACCAGATCAAATACGGTACCTTTTTAAATTCTTGGTAAAAAGGTGTGAAATACATGAACTAAATAAAGACCGTAACATTTGCTCGCGCGGCGCTACCGTTAGGACTCTTTCCCACGGCAAGATCCCGTTTTTTGCAGGTACGGTTTTTTGCAGGATCCCGTTTAGTAGTGTACGTGTATAAATATACATATCCACACAGGCATCCTGTTTCCGGATACAGCAAATGATCCCATTTACAGTATCCGGAAACCTGTGGGAAAATGTATATTTAAACCATACACCACTAAACGGGATCCTGCAAAAAACGGGATCTTGCCGTGGGAAAGGGCCCTTACACGTTTGCGGGTTTCACGTCAACTGAGTTCTCTGGTAACTTTTTGACGCGATATCAATTTATTGGAAGCTTGCGTCACGATAGATAATAATAACGTCAGTAATGTGTATATTTAGTCTCAGGTAAAAATGGAATTAACTAACTACCAAACATTGGTGTTCATTTCAGGGTCTACTCATATCAGCAAATAAGGTTTTTCTATTAACATCGAGATTAGCTACCTAGCCTTATGTACGTAATCTACTCATTCACTAGAATGGATAAAGATAAAGTAATTGATTGAAAACAGACTTTATTATATCATCACAGATTTTCATTATAATTTATCAACATGCACTTTGTGCATAAAGATAAATGATAAATGATTTATTTTCTGTAAGTAGGTTTGTACAGTAAGCTTCAAGGAAACCGGACCCCCCTTAGGTAGTGATATCATACGCTTAAGTTTTTCGTAATTTAACGTAAATGGCGTGTTGGTCTAGTGGTTCGGACTGCGGCTTAGTAATTCGATGGTCACGAGTTCAAATCTGCGGATGAGATTTATTTTTTTCTTTTTTTTAGTTTTTTTAATAGTTGATTAGGTGATTTTCGTAACTTTATTTCAGAAAACATCCATATTTAAGAAAACAAATGTTAAGTATGGGGTTTGTAAGAACAGCCAGGCATGTTGCATAAACAATATTCATTTATTTCATTAATTACATTTCTAGGAATCCACATATACAGTTATTACGAGTATACAGTTTTCTATCTGTGTTAAATTAGGGTTATTTACTTAAAATATTAACTAAATACAAAATATATAGGTACCCTGGGTGAGGTGTAGAACGTTTAACATTAGATAACGGTTCGTTTATAGATATTTCTAGTAACATAACTACAATATTTATTTATTCAAAGTTGTAAAAACATTATTTTTTTATACTCTGTATGAACTTATGGGGAAAAAAGCCTGATTAAAAAATGAAATGTTGTCATTTGTGCCTGTGAATTACAGAGGAAGAACCAACATGCTAAACTATAACAGTATAGCAATATACATCTTTCTCTTTTATCACAATTTCTGATAACCCTTTTAACACAGCATTAGAAAAGTATGTGAGGTCAGATGGTGCATCGTTAACACATTACAAGACTACTTGTAAACAAGAGTAACTGGATTCATAATAATAAAGGTTGTTTATTTTTGATTAACTACGAGATAATGATCCCACAAATATTGGGAATTATTAACACTTGCTCAAACGTTCCAATGCAATTTTATCAGATAAGTTACACAATCAATCTGCCGAGTAAATTGTCTATTAATAACGCAGACGATGGCAGTCACTGGCTATCACTTCTTGAAGACTTTTCATGCCCGAAACCATATTGAAGCTTGCAGCACTATTTCAAATTAGTTCCCAGGTTTTGTGTGTCCCAAGGTGTTGCTCCGATTCATTAGTGTAAGCAGTTGGGTGAGATCGCATTTCACATCACCCGTCGCTTGATACCTTTGTATCCATCTACGAACTATTTTTCTCTGTAATGAAAACGATAATATTAGAAACACATAAAAAATCCACCTTATAAGTAATAATGCAACATGGTTGTAACAATAAATATATATGTGTTTAACGTAAATCTTACCGTTATGTTAGGCCCATATTTCTCGTGCTATATGCTTTGTTCCTGATCCCAGAGAACAACAATTATTTTAGCCTTCAAAAAGTTGTTATTCGAACCATAGTATCGGTTAATAGAATCAACTGTTCAAAAACTTCGTAAATTGGATAATTTTACGACGAAGACATTACACACAAGCTGATCGGCATGAAAACGAAACGATTTGAAAAATAATTATACCCTCAATCACAGTTTAGTAAATAGGGCGAAGAAGTATTCTAAATTCAACCTTAACTCGCAGTTCATACAGCAGTTAAGTTTCTGAAGTAAAATGACGGTAGTGCAACAATCGGAATCAAGCACATTCTATTCAACGAAACAAGAAATCTATGCTAATTTCAACCTTATCTTTTAGTTAATTGAGGAGTTACGTATTGCATTTTGTAAAACAAGGTTGTGGACGGTAGGTGTATCTCACGTGGTGGAAGTTGAAATTTAAACCTTAATGTCTAGAAGATTAGACCGTTATCAAACTTGTTCGATAAAAGGAGTAATGCTATTCGAATTTTCGTTGAGATTACTAACTGAGCCAATAGCCTATTGGTATAAGGCACGGTCTTAATGATCGTCTGGCGCCTGGTGATGCGGGTTCGTATCCTATACGGCACGTAGTGTCTTTTTGTAAGTTATTCTTGGTATACGGTTCGGCCAGAAGCCGAAAAAATACCACAATACCTAATTATTAAAAACATGCAAATAATGTTTGAGTCGGATCGGTGGATGCTCGGGCAGAGATGGGTGCGGCGCGGGCGGCGGGGAGGGAGCTGCTCGGGGCCAGTCACGTGACGCGCCCGCCGTCGCTTGAGCGATTATTCTTTAAGTCTTGGGGGGTCCGTTTTCTCTGAAGCGGGCTGTACAAACACTTTTACATGTCAATCATATTTTTTTTTTTAAACTATATGAGGGTCACATGCTTCGATAATAAAGAAAATAATTATTCTGCTCACAAAAAGCGTCATGTAATGCAATGAAACGACAACATGGGGAAAGAATCATTTAAATCACAAGAAATCTTAACAGGATGAATTAATAATAAAATGATATTTAATAGACACACCAATAATATTTTTACTCGTCTTGCTCAAAAAGGCTGTTGTTGTAGCGTACCAGGGCTATGAGAAAATAGCATACACTGGCCTGCAAAACTAAGTACCTACTACACTTCTAAAATTTCATTTTTTTCTAATCTATAGAAGTGAGAGATTTAAAATAAAAAATAAAAAACATTTTATGGCAAATTTTATCAGCTTTCTTTGAAACTAGTAAACTATACATTAGTAACATTATTAACTTAAAAAAAAAAGATAAAACAATAAAAATAGCCATTTTTCACTTACAATTAGTGTCAAAATACTCAATTAACATTTATTTTATAAGTATGTTTTACATGTTATTTAATTTTTAATAACTGCTATTGCCTCCTCGGGCTCTGACTACAGCTTCGAGCCAGTTTGGCATTCTGAACACAAGGTTTCGGAGCCGATGTTGGGGAATATTCTACCATTCTTCAATCAGGGCCTGTTTTACTGCCCTGAGGGTAGTAGGTGGTCTGCGGCTTCTGACTAGCCTCCCTAGCTCATCCCAGGCGTGCTAAGCCATCAAGCTGATACCAACCTCCTGAATACACTCTTGCACGACCTGAGCCGTGTGTGGCCGGGCATTATCATGCATCAGCATCGATCCATCACCCATATTTGCTAAATACGGTCCTGTATACTTGTTGAGAATCTCTTGGGCATATCTTTCCCCACGCAGAGTGCCATTTTCTATGACCACAAACTCTGTGCGACCTTCTGAAGATTGGCATATCTTCAGAATTTCGTAAATAAGGCACCAAATGAAAAATAATTGGCAACAAAGGTTAAGTTACCTACTTACATTTGTAAACGTTTTTCTACCATATCTAAATCGGTAGGTAGAGGTACCAACCAAACTACAGTTTGAACACTTATGTTTTGTTTTACAGGTTGATTTCGTATTTAGGATCAGCGGTGCCTGCAGAGGAATAGAACTGGCTAACATAACAGTGGAATATGTTGAAACTGATACCCACACAAATAAGGAGAGGAAATTCGTTACAAGTGGAGAAATTCTAAAAATTGTCAAAGCCTACCAAGATTTACGGCCGAGTGGAGTGGCACGCCAAGATTTTATCTCAATTATCAAAACGGAAAATGCACAAGGCAAGTTATAGGCAAAAATAAATTAAGCAACATGCCAAAAGAGATCGCCACCTATCTAAATTTGCCTAGTCCGGCAGTACACCGGGCACTGTTTCCGATGAACATCCGCCACTCTCTTGGCGGATTCTGGCGCAAATATAACAACGCTAAAACGTTACGGTGGATGGAGATCCGATCAAGCGGCGGAAGGCTATATCGAGAACTCTATTCAAAACAAATTTGATATCACCCAGCGTATCACAGAACGCATCAATGTTCTCCCAACTAGCCCACGACCATCGGCACCAAGGGATGAGTCAATTCCGCTGATACTCTCTCTTTTCAGAACATTCGAACGAGGGACCCTCAAACCTGGAACTACGTGTATCTCAAAGCTTTACTCCACAGACCACTCAACATTTATCTTCACAGAGGACTGAAATTAAGTTGCCGGGAAAAAAAACATCTAATTAAATATCCAGAATTGTACAAATTGTACATTAAATTTTTAATAAAATAAACTATTTAATATTGTATAGGATTATTTTATTTTCTCGCAATCGTAGTGAAAAGTAGAGGACACGGCGCTAAAAACCCATTATAACTCGCTAAAGCTCGGGAGTAAACCTACCTCGTATATAATGGGTAATTTTAGTCCCTTGTATCATCTACTATTATATAATATTATATATACATTTATGCAGTTATGCACACAGGTTTTCCTGTTAGGATTAATAATTGTTAATCCCGATTTTTATAAGTTTACCATTTATCACAATAAATGAACCGGAAAATACAATTATTCAATTGTGTGGCGACAGGCGCGTGCGCCGTATTCTCGTGAGCAAGTACGTTAGGTATCTATGACGTATGTTTATACTTAGTTATGGCAAAATTACATGAACATAACATTATGGCAATATGTTCCAGTCAGGGGAGGCGCGGAGGAGTTCAGAATACTCACAAGTCGGCAGTTATGTTTTAGTCAGGGGAGGCGCGAAAGGGGTTCAGAACACTCACATGTCGGCAGCTATGTTCCAGTCAGGGGAGGCGCAGAGGGGTCAGAACACTCACATGTCGGCAGTTATGTTCCAGTCAGGGGAGGCGCGGAGGGGTTCACAACACTCACATGTCGGCAGTTATGTTCCAGTCAGGAGAGGTGCAGAGGGGTCAGAATACTCACATGTTGGCAGTTATGTTCCAGTCAGGGGTGGCGCGGAGGGGTTCAGAACACTCACAAGTCGGCAGTTATGTTCCAGTCAGGAGAGGCGCGGAGGGGTTCAGAACACTCACATGTCGGCAGTTATGTTCCAGTCAGGGGAGGCGCGGAGGGGTTCAGAACACTCACATGTCGGCAGTTATGTTCCAGTCAGGGGAGGCGCGGAGGGGTTCAGAACACTCACATGTCGGCAGTTATGTTCCAGTCAGGGGAGGCGCGGAGGGGTTCAGAATACTCACATATCGGCAGTTATGTTCCAGTCAGGGGAGGCGCGGAGGGGTTCAGAACACTCACATGTCGGCAGTTATGTTCCAGTCAGGGGAGGCGCGGAGGGTTTCAGAACACTCACATGTCGGCAGTTATGTTCCAGTCAGGGGAGGCGCGGAGGGGTTCAGAATACTCACATGTCGGCAGTTATGTTCCAGTCAGGGGAGGCGCGGAGGGTTTCAGAACACTCACATGTCGGCAGTTATGTTCCAGTCAGGGGAGGCGCGGAGGGTTTCAGAACACTCACATGTCGGCAGTTATGTTCCAGTCAGGGGAGGCGCGGAGGGGTTCAGAACACTCACATGTCGGCAGTTATGTTCCAGTCAGGGGAGGCGCGGAGGGGTTCAGAACACTCACATGTCGGCAGTTATGTTCCAGTCAGGGGAGGCGCGGAGGGGTTCAGAACACTCACATGTCGGCAGTTATGTTCCAGTCAGGGGAGGCGCGGAGGGGTTCAGAACACTCACATGTCGGCAGTTATGTTCCAGTCAGGGGAGGCGCGGAGGGGTTCAGAACACTCACATGTCGGCAGTTATGTTCCAGTCAGGGGAGGCGCGGAGGGGTTCAGAACACTCACATGTCGGCAGTTATGTTCCAGTCAGGGGAGGCGCGGAGGGGTTCAGAACACTCACATGTCGGCAGTTATGTTCCAGTCAGGGGAGGCGCGGAGGGGTTCAGAATACTCACATATGGGCAGTTATGTTCAAGTGCCATTATAGGGGGTGAGCCTATTGCCATCAACTGGACACACATTCAGACTCCGCGCCGCTACTGAGAAATTCTTTACCCAGTAGTCCGAAAACGAACTTAGAACAGATTCTGAACAGGGTGCCCAAAATTATGGTCCCGTAATCGCCAGAGTGAATGTACGGAAGAATTCATGGGTTAATCCGTTTATTGATAGCCAACAAAAAACCCTTTCCGAAGGTAACCCAAGCTGTTTAATTCGAGATACTCTATAGCTGATGGTTACTCTAGTCTTTAGAAAGACTAGAAAGCGGCCACTACTTACTCCTGCATCGTAAGACTTAAATATGAATGCGTTTGATAGGCAATTACTAAGTTCTAACGATCATTAGCCCTCATCAAACGACCAACAATCCACGGTAACATAGGTATCGCGGGGCAAACAAGGGGCTTCATTTTTTTTTTTGGGATGCATAAGAAGCCTCCTCGTGTAGCGCAGTTTGTTCCGCTAGTTACTCAACTGAACCGAGCGCTCGGCGCATCCTGGACAGTCACACCCAACACCTTATTTGACTGGCCAATTCTTCCCTTGCGGTGGTAGGGCTAACGCCCGCCTGGTTTCCGACCACCCTCCCACCGGAGTCCAGCGCCAAGCAGCCTGCTGTGTTTTGTCGATGCACAGGAGTTCCAGGGCCTTAGGCATCTTCTGGGCACGCTCGTTCCATCATCGACCTCATTCATCGCATCCTATCAGGCGTGATCGAGATCAGGAGCGGGCACATTCAGCAATAAAAAATATTTGCAAAGCTTGCCAAATACATAAGACGGATAAGCTTTCAAAAGATTAAATACAATCCATGTTATAACGTAAGTACATAAAGGAATACGTAGGTATTTGATAATATATTCCTCAAACTACTCTATTTAATTTGGAACATGTCGATAAGGTCGCTATCATTTTTAGCACAATTATTTAAGGAAAATCTACCTGACTCGTGCGACAATCCAGCTTCTAAAATAGTAATTGACGTATGATCCATACGATTGACGTATGCGTATGTAACCACAGTAACATATATTCTCTATTCTATTTTTAATAAATGGCAAGCAAAGCCGATGTGGACTATTCTGCCAATGTCTAAAGTGAAAATAGAAAAACACGTGTGCACGAGAAACAAAAAAAAAAAAAAAATTATCTTTGATTGTTTTTTTTTTTTTTTTTTTTTGTTTCTCGTCCACACGTGTTTTTCTTAACCCGAAAAGGATGGATGCTATCCATCCTTTTCGGGTCAAGTGCCACAAATTAAACGATAGAGTTCTTATTTCAACAAAAAAACCAGTGAAGATTAAACTAACGTTATAATGTGGCTACGTTGTGTGGGGATGTGGTGTTAAAAAATATTGTTCCGTTGAAGCTATTCGTAGGTTACAAAAAAAAAAAAAAAAACAACCATGCCCCGAGAGCACCTGCGTCGCCCGAAACGACAAGGAGCCGTGCCTCCTCCCGAGCCAGCGCTCGAGTACCGGCCGGACCGCCTCGATGGTGTCGAGGCCGGCGGTAGGGCGTAAAAGCCTGTCCCGCCATTCCGCCACCAGGACCTCGCGGAGCTGAGACCGACGCAGCTCCCAGTGTCGCTGCATCGGTCGCTCGCTCCGCGCCCTCACTTCCTCGCGCCACCGATACAGTGACGCGAGTACTTTCGCCTCGAGGTCCCAGGGCGGGGATCCGGCCAGTACACAAGCCGCCTTGTAGGAGATCGTGCGATACCCCCTGATGACTCTGACGGCCATCGCCCTTTGCGGTTTCCGCAGAACAGCGATACTGCCGGCCGTCAGGTCAGAGGCCCACACCGGGGCCCCATACAGGGCCATGGATCGCACGATCCCCACGTAGAGCCGCCTACAGGCGGCGCTCGGGCCCCCCAAATTGGGAAGCAGCGTTGACAGCGCCCCAGCAGCGCCCAACAACTTGGGCGCCAGCCGCCGGAAGTGGGGCTCGAAGTTCCACCGGCTGTCGAGCACCAATCCCAGGTACTTCATGGTGGACTCGACAGCGATCCGAGCCCCCCAGACCACGATGTATGAGTCGGGCGGCGGCGCCCGCCGGGGGCCATGAAACACCATGGCCTCCGACTTGTTGAGGGCCACCTCCAGGCCTAGGCGACGTATGCGGCCCACCACCTGTGAGACCGCAGCAGATATTACCATCCTAAATCAGCAATAGAACGGGTGCCCAGAAAAGAAGGAGGCAGAGGGCTAATTGAGATATCACACCTACATAAAAGACAAATAACAAGCCTACAACAATTTTTCAATAGGAAAAAGAATACCAGCTAATTGCACAAAACAATAGTAGACATAGATAGAAAAGAAGTTTTTATTTCTCCATATCCTGCAATAGTCCTACACCAACCGTGGGTTGTCCTTGACTCCTTGGGTGCACTTGCATAGTGCATACAGGGATAATCGTCGGTTAGTACTCTTTAAAATTTCCTAAGGGGCCTCTGCGAGTTGGCTTCGGCCGGCGGCCCTTCGTACGCCTTCCAAAGGACCGGGACCCCGTAAAAACAATAATAATAATAATTAATTTATTCAGACAACCATTGATCCATTACATTTACATTTATATTGTTAGTATGAACTTAAAAGCTATGTTAGTACCTAATAACTAAGAGAGACTTAGTCCTCTGGGTGAAGCTCCACACCAGTGGGCTGTCTAACTTATTGCCTATTACATTCAGGAGGCGTTTACTGCTCCCATGCAATCTGCTTAGCAGTGAGGCTGTCTTTTTGCGCCAGGTGGCATCAAAGCCGTCTGTGTGCGACTCAGCGAACATTGTTGACGCACTGCAGAACCGTGGCAGACGTAACAGCGCCCTGTAGGCATTGTTAAACTGGATGCGCAGAGAATTGTATGCCCTTTGGGTATATCTGAACCACAGGCTCGCTGAGTGAGACGTGCAATAAATAAAAATACACTTTGAATAGTTACTTTCACCGCGTCTGTACATCAAGCCAACCTGCGGGACAGCATGTTTACCCGGACTGACAATGCCCTGCGCTCCCTCTCCATGTCTACATCATCTCCAAGATTTTCGGGAACCACATGCCCAAGATACTTGAATTGGTATACTCGATTAAGAGTAATAGCATTGAATAATACTGGTGGAACAACAGTTGGGCACTTTGTACCCGCCTTGAAGATCACTCTGATTTTTTAACATTATAACTCAAACCGTGTGTGGCCGCATACTTTTCAGATACGGCAAGCAACTTCCCCAATGCACAAATCAAGGGAGCCAGCAGCACCATATCATCAGCATAGCTAAGGTTGTTCACACTGACAGCATCCACATAGTACGTAGTACGCATAGGTTAAAAAACAAGGGCGAGCTCAACCCCCCCTGCCTCACTCCACATTCCAGATTGTATTCACCCGCTCACTTTACATTATTTTTCTGATTAAGGTACCAATACCTAAAAAGTGATGTCAACACTGGCGTTAGGCCCATTTCTTTTTCATTTCTTTGTCATAACATATCATAAGACACAGGTCAATTAATGCTTTCGAGAGGTCTAGAAAGCAAGCATAAACCGGGGTCTGTCTGTCAGTGTAATATTTCACAGTGTGCTTAAGGCTAAGAATAGCAGTCTCAGTCGACAAGGCAGGACGAACGCCGAACTGAGCGTCATGTAACTTAATATGCTTGTTCGAATATAAGTTAAGCACACTGTCACATACCTTCGCTACAATCGTGGCTAGCGAAATGGGTCTGTAATTAGATTTTTCAGACACATCCCCCGTTTTACTACTACCCGTTGTACTCTTGGCAATCGATAACACCAGAGTCTTCATCAGGGCAGAGGGCAGGTGTGAGTGATTTATGCACAAATTACATAACATTGCAAGTACTCTAGGAAGGTGGAAACCAAGGTTGTTCCACGCTGTGAGCGTCATACCCCGGTGATTTTCCTCCCTTCATACCCGTAATAGCACGATCAATATCCTTCGCAAGTATACAACACACGGGTACGAGGCCCTTGTGACAATACAAGGGTCTAGCCATCTACGACACCCGTGTGCCTCACTAATGAAAGTGAATGTATCGGACGATAAACACAGTTTATTAGTGTCCAGTCCAGTTTCGCAGAGAATTTCAAAATTTCAGTGTAAAAACGCTCACCTGGGTGTGCCTTTATGTCTCCGAGAGTGAAAACAGATTCAACACTACTTTGCTCAACAATAGCGCTAATCGCACTTAGGCAGCCTGTGAACAGTCCGTAGGCATGTAAACACTGACAACCAGCACGGGCCGATCGTTTGTGGAAATACAAAAAGCCGATATACGTGAGCTTGCACGCTGTACCACTGACACAAACTGGAATACAGACGCGCGCCATAAGAGCGCCACCCCTCCAAAGGGCCTACCCTTGAGGATACCCACACTGGTGTGCACCGCAGAGGTCCCAGCGCTGCCAGTCTTCGGGAATGTCCACCAGGTAAGGCAGTTCACAGGGCAGCAGCTACGTCTCCTGTAAGGCAATGACTGATGACTTTGCGGCACGGTTGGCGCAGTGGTTAAGCGATTGAGATTGGCAGTGATTGCTGCGCTTCGTGTCGCGGGTTCAATTTCCGCACGGAACAAATATTTGTATGACCTACACGTAGTTGTTCCGGGTCTGGCTGTTTGTGTCTGTGACTTTAACTGTTTGTAAACGCACCAACAATACAGCAGAAATTCCTAGTGTGGGGCAACGTTAAAAAAAATAAAAAAATGTGTAAAACATAATAGCTCATTTTATAACTAACTATGTTACAATGTGAGCACTTCACAACTTTGGTAGACATTTTTTTTCTGCACCCGCGCGGAGACTGATTCAGTTGATAAAACGGAATAATAGAAGTGGGAGACTTTCACTGTAGGTACTTAAACTAAATTAAGCTAATGGCCTTCTGTTTAATTTTAAGTTTTACCTATATTGCAGTCTGCGCGTGTCACCTGCCCGGGCGGGCGTGTCCACATACTGTGTATTCCTGTGACCAAGCCAAGCAACTAGCAACCACCAGTAGGTACGCGAACATAACTACAACATTGTCCTGCTAGCGGCGCTCAACAGCTACGTACGTGACACAACATAACTACAACATTGTCCTGCTAGCGGCGCTCAACAGCTACGTACGTGACACAACATAACTACAACATTGTCTTGCTAGCAGCGCTCAACAGCTACGTACGTGACACAACATACGTGGTACGTACCTATGGTATGGACCATATTATTATCATCACTATCACTACATAGTATAAAACAAAGTCGCTTCCCGCTGTCTGTCCCTATGTATGCTTAAATCTTTAAAACTACGCAACGGATTTTGATGTAGTTTTTTTTAATAGATAGAGTAATTTAAGAGGAAGGTTTATATGTATAATACATGCATAATATAGTAGAGAAACACTGATCATTTTAGGGGTTTCTAATGTGATGTCGTAAATAAACACATTTTTCTGCGCTTACATTGCAAACGCTGGCTTAACCCTACGAGATAGATCAAAATAATGTAGTACAGTATTGTACACCTTAAAAAGGTCTACAAAAAAGTCCGCGAAGGCATATGTCTATCTCTTAGGGATAACCCACAATAACCATTTTTTATCCTATACTTTTTAAGAGAAATAATGGCTCTAAAATTATATAAACCTTCTTCTTGAATCACTCTATCTATTAAAAAAAAACCGCATCAAAATCCGTTGCTTATTTTTAAAGTTCTAAGCATACATAGATACAGACAGACAGCGGGAAGCGACTTTGTTTTATACTATGTAGTGATAGTGATCAGCATTGCACCCGTGCGAAGCCGGGGCGGGTCGCTAGTATAGAAAATAATATTAAAATGTTTTGATAATTTTGATTCTAATTGGGTAGTTGCATGATATTGAATATTATATATTCTAGTAGATAATATATCCACACATGTAATACAATAATAGAATTCGAAATCAAATTTTAAATCGGTCGAAAAATAAAAAACTTATAATTTATAGAAACTTTTTGTCTATCTCTTTCTCGCAAAACAAAGTTTTGCATGTAATTTATATGGCGATACTGAACTATGACGTCACAATTCAGTATTTCCCTCTCTGTCTAATTGAGAGTTTTGAACGCTCATATCTTTTCAATTTTTAAAAATATTAAAAAACTGTTTATACCAAGCTATTAGTGAGGTAAAAAAGCTTCAATTTAAATAATAAATAGTACATTGTTCACCGAGAGGAGAAAGTGACCGATTACCGTCGAGGGTGTCGTTTGAAGCCCGAGCCGTAGGCGAGGGCTTTAAAACACCCGAGATCGGGAATCGCACTTTCTCTCGAGTGATACATAGTGCTTTATACTACAACTACGAGGAAAATAAAAAACGAAATCTTTATTTTACTTTCTACGAAAACTGAATCCTCAAACAACACACAAATTGGAAATGGCGCCAATGGCGTCTGCAATTTTCACATGTTCTTTTTTCAAATTGACACCATCCAACACACAGCTAGTGGCCAGTGTCATTGTGCGAACTTGGAGATAAAAACTCACTGTAAAAACTCTTTGGCTTTTGATATTTAGGTTACCGGCGCATAGTCTTACCCAAAATTAAAAAAGAAAAAGTCACGTAAGAAATGGATTTTCATACACTTTTCTCTCCCGCTCAGATGCGTTTTCTGCCCGCATATTTGTTCGATATGCAATGACGTACTTTCTACCGTCAATTTGATAAAGTATCAAGGTACTTTCCAAGCAGGTGTAGTATAAAAAAAATTAGTCAACTCGCGGATTATTACTGAACACATTACTAAAGTAGCTATTATATTAGGTCATCCCACTTCCACTGTCACATTTTTTTATTATTATTATTTTACAAAAACTGACTACTATACTATATAACCTTGTGACACTAATCAATAATCTCCACCACTATTAATCACTCGCTCCCAGACTGCTGGCAAATCTTGAACACCATTTAAAGTACCACTTTCATTTAATTCATCAATAATGCTCTTTAGTTTAATATCTAACTCCTTTTTGCTATTGTATCGAGTACCCGACAATTTCCTCTTCACATGGCCAAAACAATTGAAATCACAAGGATTCATATCCGGGGAATATGGCGGCTGAATAATTTCAATCCATCCTTTATCTTTAATTAAATTCTGAACTATTTTTGATTTGTGCGGTCTGGCGTTATCATGTAAAATTATAGGACTCGTTATATGATGTTCGTCTGCCCAATTAGGAATATTTTCTTCTAAAAATGACTTATATCGCTCTCCAGTCATAGTTGTATTTTCATCATAAGTTCTCCAAAAAGCAATGCCTCTGACATCCATAGCTACTATTAGTAGTATTTTTCGTTCATGTAGCTCTGCACGTGGTAAATGTTCAGCTGAAGTGCCCGGTTCCACCCAACATCGTGACTGATGTCTTTGACGAGGAGTATAAAATTCGACCCAAGTTTCATCAAGGCATATGAATCTATTAAGTATATTTTTCTTACGGCGATACCACGATAAATGGCTACGCGCAGTTTCATAACGAAACTCCTTCTGATCCGTGTTCAGAGTGTGGGGCACCCACACTGCACTTTTATTGACCAGACATAAATCCTCCGTGAGTACTCTATGTATAGTGGAATGAGGAATGTTAAGTTGAGTGGAGAGATTACTGACACTGACCCTACGTGACTGACGAAGTGCTTCCTTGATTTTGTCCCTTGCTTCTAATCTAGTCGATGATAATGATCGAGGTGCTCGCGGCTCATCTTCAGCTGTGGTTCTTCCTTGTTTGTACATTTCAAGCCATCGCTGTACGGTTCTTTTATTTAAGGCGTTACGACCAACACACTTTACCAGTAAGTCGTGCGCAACTCCTCCAGAGTAGTTGAGTAAAGCACAAAACTTTAGAAATATACGTTGCTCCACTAAATTAATAGATTTTTTTAAATCTTCCATTTTAAATCAATGCACGTCTTGACAATACAACACACCAAATTAAACTAACATGATTGTACAAGACAACACATGTATTAACTATTGCATACCATTGCGCAATACATAAATATTGGAAATAAAAAATATGACACTGGAAGTGGGATGACCTAATATTTAGACTGTTTTGTTCATCAAGACCGCTTTCCTGAAATCGGAGCATGACTGCAATTCCAAAAAACAAAAAGTAAGGTAAATCATTGAATATGTAAAGTCTACGAAACTTAATAAACCCAGCTATTGTTTGGTTTCCAAACATCAGTCTGTCCGTTAGTGATTTTTGTTCCTCGCCTGACTTCCTAAGGTTGCGCCTAACAGAGCTAGTTCCACTCAATAATTTCATTGTAATTTCCACCTCATAAAGTGTAAGTACGTAGGTGTTCAGCACTGCGCAGACAGCTGGCTCATAAACAATGGTGTTATTATCATGTAATAGCAATTTATTATAATAGTAACGGTACCATTGGCAGGCAGGCCCGGTGGCTTCACACGCACTCGCCAAATTCTGTGGCGAATAATAAATAGCAACATATTGGTTGTAGACAATTTATTGGCGAATAGATTTAGTTCGTGGTTATTAGAAATTTGTTTATTAGAAATTAAATAAAAGTTAGAAAACAAAATAAAAGTAGGTACCTATAACGTTATTATTAGACTTAATTTATTTAAATGAAGGCCGTCTTGCGGTCCACGTGCGCGGCTCATAAGCTATATAAACCGGAAACACATAATTATTCCCGGTTTTGGCTGAGTTTTAGCGGGTATTTTAGGTTTTATCAGGTGCCAAGCACCAAAAAGTTCGCAAATGCAAATAAATGCCGAAGCCTACTTATTCGGAAAATCCGTTTTACTTACCGCCGTACCATATATTGTAAATACCTGTATGGTAAAGAATATCAAACATAAAAAGTTATTAGCAGGGTGGAACAAGCACGTGAGCGAGTCTTACTTGGGTGCCAGGCGGACATTTAATACATGGGTAAGCTATGGTAAGCCAGCTAGCGGGCCATTGTTTAGAGACATGATTGAGGCGCGTAAAATTTTTATCGGTAAGCTTAAGTGGTGTCAAAACCATCAAGAACAGATAAAAATGGACTTCATGGCAACACACTACACGAATAAGGACTTTAAACATTTTTGGAAGTGTACAAATAAATTGAATACTAGACCTGGCATCCCAGTGAGTGTCGGCGGTGTTTCTAACCCTGAAGACATTGCCAATGTTTTTATGGAACAATTTGTTGTAAAGTCACCCTTAGGACCAGCATGTGGACGGTTTGATGCTGAGACTCAGGGGATGAATATTTCAACTTTAATACTTGCGAAAGATATTGATCGTGCTATTAGGGGTATGAAGGGAGGAAAATCACCGGGATATGACTCTCTCAGCGTGGAACACCTCAAGCATGCTGGTTTTCACATTCCTAGAGTACTGGCAATGTTATGTAATTTGTGCTTAAATCACTCACACCTACCCCCTGCTCTGATGAAGACTCTGGTGGTACCGATTGCCAAGAGTAAAACGGGGGATGTGTCTGATAAATGTAACTATAGACCCATTTCGCTAGCCACGATTGTAGCGAAGGTATTTGACAGTGTGCTTAACTCATATTTGAACAAGCATGTTAAGTTACATGACGCTCAGTTCGGTTTTCGTCCTGGCTTGTCAACTGAGGCTGCTATTCTGAGCCTTAAGCACACTGTGAAATATTACACTGACAGACAGACCCCGGTTTATGCTTGCTTTCTAGACCTCTCGAAAGCATTCGACCTAGTGTCTTATGATATGTTGTGGCAGAAGCTAAAAGAAACGGGTCTGCCGCCAGAGTTGACATCACTTTTTAGGTATTGGTACCTTAATCAGAAAAATAATGTAAAGTGGGCGGGTGAATTGTCGAGTGAATACAGACTGGAATGCGGAGTGAGGCAGGGGGGGTTGAGCTCGCCCTTGTTTTTTAATTTGTACGTAAATGCGCTAATCGAGGAACTTAGTCAAATGCCCGTAGGGTGCTATGTGGATGGTGTTAGTGTGAACAATCTTAGCTATGCCGATGATATGGTGCTGCTGGCTCCCTCGATTTGTGCATTGCGGAAGTTGCTTGCCGTGTGTGAAAAGTATGCGGCCACTCACGGTCTGAGCTATAACGTTAAGAAATCGGAGTGCATGATCTTCAAGGCGGGTACAAAGTGTCCAACTGTTGTGCCACCACTATTACTCAATGGTATTCCTCTTAATCGAGTATACCAATTCAATTATCTTGGCCATGTGGTTACCGAAAATCTTGGAGATGATGTAGACATGGAAAGAGAGCGCAGGGCATTGTCAATCCGGGCGAACATGCTGGCCCGCAGGTTCGCTCGATGTACAGACGCAGTCAAAGTAACTTTATTCAAAGCGTATTGCACATCTTTGTACTCAGCGAGCCTGTGGTTCAGATATACCCAATCGGCTTACAATTCCCTGCGCATCCAGTTTAACAATGCCTTCAGGGCGCTGTTACGTCTGCCACGCTTTTGCAGTGCGTCAACAATGTTCGCAGAGTCGCGCACAGACGGCTTTGATGCCACCTGGCGCAAAAAGACAGCCTCATTGCTGAGCAGATTGCGTGGGAGCAGTAACAGCATCCTGAGGGTGATAGGCAATAGGTTGGACAGCCCCTTGGTGTGGAGCCTCACCCAGAGGACTAAGTCGCTCTTAGTTATTAGGTACTAACATAGTTTTTAAGTTCTTACTAACAATATAAATATAAATTTTAATGTAATGTAATGTTATGGATCAATGGTTGTCTGAACAAATAAATTATTATTATTATATTATTATATTGTCGTGTTGAGAAGAAAGAAATAATAAACCATATTGCCGTAGTACGTACGCCTGAAAGACGTTCTTCAGCGTAACGTAGGTACTAGGTACGTCCGTTTGCCTCCGTTCAAGAAACTCGTTAATGAAGGACGTGACAATGTCGAACATGTGCAAACAATTGTTTTGAATGGATGGATATTAATAATAACAGACACAAACTTAACACTAACTACTAACAGCCACAGGGGACTGCATTGAAACGTCTTTTTAACCGACTTCAAAAAAGGAGGAGGTTCTCAATTCGGATGTTTATATACTTTTTTTTACGTATTTTCGGGGATAACTCCGTCATATATAGACGGATTTGCAAAATTCATTTTTAAAAGGTTAAGGTATGCCTCAGTTGCGGTCCCATACAAGTTTGATAAGCTTTTCTTGGGTAGTTTTTGAGTTACTTTCAATAATACGATTTTTTCCCACTTAGTTTATATTGATGATGTTTTAATAGCTTCCTGTCACTGATATTTACACAGCTAATAGTGTTAAGTGAATTTGTGTGGGGTAGGTACAGACGCCAGCACATCATTCTACCCGAAACTGTCAAATGTTCCCAGTCAACTTTGGACCTAATACTTTTGCGATAAAGTTGAAAATCGATTAAAGAAATTTGACAGATTGGAGTAGCTTGATGTGCTGGCGTCTGTACAAGTAAAAAGTAAAAAATAAAAACTACCGACTTCCATAAAAAAATCTACAAAGTGAAAAATAACTTTAATTTCGGAAGTCGGTGTCAAAAACGAAAATGCGGAACCAACGACACCGACTTCCGGAATTTTCATGGGAGTCGGTTGTTTCTTTTTTTTTGTAAATATTATTTTGTAAATATTGTAAATATTAGTCTTTAGTATATTTTCAAAGCCTAACTAAAATTTTTTTATATTTACAAGTTTGACTTATTATTGTACTCCTGCTTAACTACTGTGGTAATTCTTTGTTTTATAGACCACAACCTTCATGTTGTTAAATAATATGAGAGCAAAAGCCTTTGCCCCGCATCGGGCGACGTGATTAAACGACAAAAAATAAAGGTTTGAAAAATTCTACCTGATTTTAAGATACATATAATAGACTGCGTGGAACGAACACCTGTTGCGTATAACTTGTCCTAGCTACTAGCACTTGCTAAGCTCATAGCTTACATCCATTATGGACAAAGCGGTGTCGTAAGTGTCCAGGACAATACCTCCACCAGGATGGCTGGCAGGATATTTGGCTAATGATGGCTTTAAACCCGCCATCAATATTCATTGCGGGCGGCCATGGACTTGTACGTAAATGTCTATCGGTTGTCTATCGCGATCAGGAAATACGATAAACGGTAAGGCTGCCCATGATTCGCAGTATGCCATTGAACTAGGAGCTTTCAAGAGCGCATGTTGACAAGAGACTATAGGTCTACGCACAATTGTTTTTTTTTTAATATTTATATACAAATAAACCTTTAATTGAGACCCTTCGGGCCCAGAACCTTTGGACGGCGTTATTATATAATTATATAGATTAAAAATTAATTTATATATTATAAATATATATTATAGTAAATCGTATGTATGTGTTTATAACCAATTTATGTATTTGTCTAGTTTTAATAGTTTTTTTTATCATTGTTCCTGTCAACAAAGCACCTGCCATCTAATCTCTTTACTACCCTTGGTTGCCTGGTAGAGAATGCCTGCTTTGTACCTTTTGTACGAAAAGTTTAAATAAATAATATTTTATATTTTCATGTCCCCTATAATAGCTAGAGGCCGCTGCCAAGGGACTCACGTACCTAAAGCAGCACAGTTCACACAGTTACTGTACAATTTATTTTTACAGTAAGGTATTTAAAATCCCAATTGTGACTTTGTTTTATGAAAGTGAGATTTTTTCTGCACCTTCTAATGTGCAGTTGCTGTATGTATCAACTTTGGTTTTATTTAAAGTCGGCCATCACCCTGCCTCTGGCACAATCCTAATTTTAGCGAGCCTAGAGCAAAGCAAAGGTGGTATATGGGAACAGGTCAATTTAATATAAAGTAAATTGACCACATCTATGATTGAGGAAAAACCGAATACCTAAAATAAATTCTAATAGAGCAAATCACTCACAGATTACAACAGGACGTAATAGGTCAAGTTCAACAATAATGTGACTAAAATCATTCCTGTGTCTGCGTCTTCACATCCCTTGTAAGGCACCTACTACTAGGTAGGTAGTAGGTGCCTTACAAGGGATGTGATAGGTATCTAGTGATCGTTTCCGCCTGTCAGTCCGTCTGTCACACGTCACATTGTTTTCACATTTCAATAGTATCTGCGAGGTTATCTGTCTGATTGTCACGGCCATGAGAGGTGCATGTCACCAAGTTTGGGATGCAGTGACGGATAAGGTGTAGGCGTGGTGTAGGTGCCTACTCAGATGTAATCTTACGGTTCTACGGAGCTATGAACTTCTGATCGACGGATGATGGAGACTAGACAAGTTTGATGATGACTTTTAAGGCAGTGGGTGATGCATTTGATTACATGTGAATTATAAGTATGTAGTTGGAAAATAATGATTTAGGTTATCTTGTGTGTACTTATCTATAAACTAATTTACTATAACTGTAAAAAATAAATACTTAAGTGTTTACTAACCCTCGACTATGCACAGACAGAAGACCTAGGTACTTACTGTCTGCAAATAGAACTGCTAACATGCTATTTTACTTTTATTTATCTAAGTTTTAATTTAGTTTTTACGTTAAGACCAGTGTTAATTTATTACATTAAGTATTCATGCCTTTTCTAGCCTGAAGCACAGGGTCAACCTAGTTCAGGCAAATTAGCAACTGTGCGCTATTGTAATTGTTAAGGTATTAACAACTGTGCGCTATCGTAATTGTTAAGGTATTAACAACTGTGCACTATCGTAATTGTTAAGGTATTAAATTGTAAATGTATCCCCTTTTTATAAATAAACGATTTTATTACTATTATTATTATTTAAAATTAAACGTACGTAAAATAATGAAATTATAATGAAATAAGTACCTAAATAAATGTTGACCCGAAAAGCGAGTAAGTAGCAATAAATAACAATCCTTTAGGTATACTATTAGTAGTAAGTACAATGAAAAAAGAAAAAAAAATAATAAAGATTTAACATTAATAACATAATATAACTAATACTAAGCAAAAAACTCACCGATTAAAAAATGCGCATTCATTTAATGAATAAATAAGAATGCAATAATAAAAAACAGCTGATCTATGTAAACAACACGCCGACGCGACGCGCCTATCAAACATAACATAACGTATGCTCCACAAACAAAGTTAATCGTGCGCCAACTAACGACCACAGACACTGCACTTATCCACATGAATGAACGAAAATATCCCTAAAATGATGACTCAAAAACATTTAATATTATAAACGGACGAGCTCGAAAGCTGAGTGGAGAATGAGCGGGCACCTGCGCGTGCGCCGACCTGCAGTCCCGAAACACGCACACAGACACATTTCTATTGTGTATAGACACCTTTAGCATCCGAACGAACGAAAGCAATCTTTTGATAAGATTCAGGCAGACTTGCAGTGCTCTGCAGATTAATCGGTATTTTTAGAACGAATCTGCTGGTTATATCCACGCGAATGAGACAAAAAGCACTGAAATAAATCTCGCGTGAAATGATAAGCAGTTTTCAGATGAATTTTGCACATATTCATAATATTCATTAAGTAGGTAGCAAATGGCACTAATTATATTCGAGCTCCTCGATAACGTTCCCACATCGCGTGTGCCGACTGGTTCAGGTTCAAGCTCAGGTCCTGTCAGGTGCGCGCACCGGACAGGTGCTGTTGCTGTGGCTGCAAAAAAGGCACAAGACGCGCCATCTGCTCCCAGCATTCCTGAATAGGATTATGCAGAGGAGCACGCTTTCAATGATGCGCTGCTGCGAGTGGAAATATAATCATGTAGTTTTGAGTAATTTTGGAGTTGGGTTTGGTTATTTGTTTGTTTCTTATCTTTACGAGTTGACTGGTGGAACTTTATCATGCCTTGAAATGATCAGTGGTAACTACATACATAGGTTTCTCGGACATTCTTGTCATACCTGCCGTGCGATTCTGTAACCATCTCACCGTGAAAGCTTGGGTGAAGTGAGCGTGGAGTGAGCAGTCATTCGATAGGGACACTATTAAGTGCTCACTTCACTTATGATTTCACGGTGAGATTTTGCTGCTGGTCTACTTCCACGAACAGTATTAATATCGATTACGTTAAATGACGTGATTTAGCCTACTGGGCTAATTTACTTAATTTCATGATGCGCCGATCAAGATGCGCTCTTGTTGCGCTCGCGTGAAACAAATTCGACGCAAGCGTATCTGACAGCGGTAGAGAATACGAAAACCGTGGTTTTCAGAACCTGGAATGCAACTGAAATTCTTTATTTCGATGATTAGCCTACAGATCGACCCTACTGCAGTCTGCAACATAAAATGGAAATAGCGAAGCGTCCGTGTTCAAGTGTCAGAAATTACAAGCAGCATGAAGAAAACCACGCTATGAGTAGAATAATCATCTTTCCAGGAAATAATATTACGTGCGTCGCCATTCAGAAGAATTTCTTTACCACATTTCATTAATTGAAAAATTTATTTCTATTACACATTGCATTATTCAGTGGATAATTTCTCGAGCGTCACTGGCGAGTCATTTAACTATCTTGTCGTAGGACGACCTAGGGTCGACTTATGAAGATAATGACAATACACACAATGCACAGTCATAGGATTATCTAATAAGTACGTACTCGTATGTCAACGGGAAGTGTAGGTGTTTTATATAGGGCCTAAAAAGTTATGGTCATAATCCACAACGGTTGGTAAACGGGCTTATTGGTTGACTCGCACGAATTTACTCATCCGAAACGACCGTCCGCGACAACTCCAGAAATACGTATTAAGTAATTGGCACATTTTGAAGCGAGCGCAAACAAAAAAAAAAAAAAATATATATATTATTCAAAACTATCGCACACAGGTGAAGTTTACCGAAAACTTGGCCAACATTACATAAAGTGGGTTTCCGCCAGTATATTGCTTTAGTTGGTCTAAAATTATATTTTAAATGTGTATTATGAAAAATAAAGTCTTATAGATACTTACCATAGTTACCCGAAAATAAGAAAATAACGTTTAAATGATGATTTCTGGTTCTTTTAAGATAATGATGACATCGTAAGGATAGGACCTTACTTGTCTTTGTGTTAGTTTTGTAAGACTTGTAATGTAAGGATCTGAAGATATTAAAAGTTGATGAAATAAATCTTCTATTTCTTTTCTGGAATATAGCCGCCAGCCGGGTAAAGGTTTCACGTATATTCTTGCTTTCTTGGGCCTCTTCTAAGAAAAGGAATAAGGGAACTACTGCATTCTGTATTACAATGAGTCTATTCCGTGAATACCATTCCAAAAAGAGGACAGCTGTTTTTAGAATTTTTCCTCATTTATTGCTAGCCCTCAAGACATTGTCATCAACATTATCCTTAGTCTACATGTATATCAGTATATATATAATGTATATATATAAACGGATTGGTTATCGGAATGAATGAATGAATGAATAAATAAATGGATTTAAGGGTCAAACACAAAAACGCGTGAAAAAGTGTTCAGGTTATATAAATTCCAGGTGTACATTATTAGAGCATGTTTGTGTTTTTATTACTTAAGATTAAGTTGTCGGCATACTATATTTGATCTTATTTTATTTATAAGAATAAATTTATTAATTTTCTGCTTTCGTTTATAGCAAAATGTCTCCTACTGTAGACTGTTCGGATGCTTAGCACCTCAATTTGATAGATGTTTAAAAATATTTCAGGAACAATAAATACATTCTTTTAATGTGAATGTACGTAAAAAATAAACAACTTTTCATATTAGCGTAGATAAAAAAATCAGCAATCCATATTTACGAATAAAAACATATAAACATATTGTTCTAATATTTGTAGTCTTCTACTGTAGACACGTAAAACTCACACAATTTTAAATATTTCGAACACACCTAATATATTTTTTGGGTTATGTTGGCATCACTGCTTCAAATGTCGCTCATTCGTTCGTAATTTTCTTAAATGGCGTCTGCGTCCGTGAAAAAATACTGCTAATAAAGGATACACAAGATTTTGGTCGTGTTTTGAAGATCTTTTCTGTGTTACGTATATATTGGTAAGTAGATAATTAAAAATTATATAAATCGTAAGCGTTTATGTGCATTAGGGATAGGTTTGCAAAATCCAACATGCTTTCATTCTAACCTCAAAATATTTTAAGATATCTTTTTTATTTTACATTATGTCTTTCCTGTAGACATCTTTCCTGTAGATGCATGTGTATAAAATAAGTTTCACTCCGGCTGAAATCTTTTTTTCTGTAAAAGACATTCGTGTGACTGGAAGCATGGATCCTTAAAATGTATGGAAATGATGTAAATATTGTTACAGTTACGATGCCACGGGCAAGTACAAATAGGATTCAGCTTTCTGAGGAAGACAAAAAAAGGCGCAGGCGTCATCAAAAGAAGCTCGGTATACGTCTTGTACATGCCAAAATGGATGAAGCAGCATTAGAAGAAAGAAGAAGATAGGATAGGGAACGATATCGACGAAAAAAAGAACAAGGCAAAATTAAAACTATTAAAGACTGCACCCCTAGAGAACAACGACAAATCAGAAAAATATGGAAGGAAAAGACCAAATTAAGACGTCAGAAGGAAAAAAATAGTAAAAATGCTTTGCATTTCGCTGAGCAGAATACTCCACCGTCGAGTCCTTCATGTTTGCGTATTAATGTTGGGAATGCTATTGTGAAACGCAACGCGTGAAAATTAAGAATCGAAAATAAGTACCTAAAAAAAAATACTTGTGATTTAAACTAAATTGGCAAAGTACCGTATGAGAGCTATTCGATCTTGTAATAGAGAAAACAAAGAAAATAAAGTTTCTCAAAGGAAGTTTAAGAAGGCGCAAGAAAGTATAATTTATTGCAATTTCTACAGGAAAGATGTCCGTTCTGTGGGCAATTTTTTATCGACGGCACGGTTGGCGCAGTGGTTAAGCGATTGACTGCTGCGCTGCGTGTCGCGGGTTCGATTCCCGCACGGAACAAATATTTGTATGACCTACATGTATTTGTTCCGAGTCTGGGTGTTTTTCTATCTATAATATGTATGTATTTACAAAAAAAAAATTGTATATAAGTAGTTTATCAGCCATCTTGTTACCATAACACAAGCATTAGGTTGCTTAGCTTGGGACAGATGGTGCTGTGTGAAATGTCCAGGGATTTATTATATTATTATTATATTATTATATCATTTCTTATTTTCTAAAATAGTTGAATTTTCAAACTTTATTCTGTCATGTAACGAACGTGTTTTTATTTTGATCATTATAAATTAAGTTCTGTAAACAAATCATAAAACGTGATGACATACTAAGGTTTATGTTCTTATCTGTAGACAATTAGGTCTTTTCTGTGGCCTTATAAAAATGAAAATTGTTATTTTTCGAAAGAATATGTAATACTGATCTATATCGATATTATTAAGAATTATAAGAGACTGTTACACGAATAAAGGTTGATTTTCAAACTCATATGTGAGGTTTTATTTTTTGGAAATGATGAATTACATATTTTGTGTTTGACCCTTAATTGCTTTTTGTCATAAATCCTATTTTCTTTTTGCGACATGGGAACAGAGTAGTACATATTTTGGCGTCGAAAGTCGGGCAGCAAATTATTTGTGAATTTATGTAATCTTTAAGACAATAAAGGTTTAACAAGTATTAGGATTGCTTAAATTGTTGAAGTTCGGAATGCACTTGCGTAGTTCTCCTACCTGAGTAAGTTGTTTTGGAAGTTAAAAAAGAACTGTATTGTTTGAATGCTAAGCGGAGATAACAGGGGACCTCAACGTCACGTCGAAATAATCCTGCGAGTTTTGAGTTTCCATTTGCCAATCTATTGTTGCCTATATAAACATTGCTTAAAAATAAAAATATTCTTTAGGTAAGTACTGCCGTTTTCTGTGGAGCGCTATCAGTATGTAACTGAAAATATACCACATGCACTAAGTATTAGAATTCACCGTAAGTAGATTCACTATAAGTAAGACAATTCGTGCTTTTTCCCTGATTACTACTGAGACTAGGGACTTGAGTCCGGTCTTAGCATCTCTAAAAACAGATCTTTATTCTTTTGATGTCCTTCAAATACCGACATGAAAAACACCTATCACACAGCAACAAGTGGTCTGCATTCTCAAATATAAGCATGACAGGCGACGTATCGTAGCTACCAGTAACCTCGCAGTAACAGGTAATTTATAAGTTTCCCAGTAACCCACAAAAGCCTAGCCTGAGATAAACTCTAAAATAATGACTACAGGATTTCTTCGTAATACAACAAATTGAAATATTAAATATTGAATACTACATAATATATCGGAGGAGGAAAACTGAGGTTACGGGAATTCACACCATGGATCGTACTATATATGATGGTACTATATATGTACTTTTATTTCGGTCCTAATTAGTCCAACAAGAGGTACCTTCAACCAATAATCCTTCTATTTTGAAATAAACAAGGTTTTGTTTACATCCACGTGCACGCGGAGCAAAGGGTCATCACAATAATACATAACATACGCTTTGCTGCGCGTTGTGCAGTATTACACAATACTAGGAACATTGCTGTTAAGAAAACATGTTCTTTTTACGTGTAAGATAATGCAGCAAAAAATCCATGAGATTTGTTTATTGGAAGTTCGCGTGTAAACAGCTCGCTTACCTCTACTCTACTTTTATGACTAAGTAGGAAGGACGGGCCTGCAAAAACTAAAACACGACGAAAGTTTAGACAACACTTTCATATAGTAGTAATTCAGTAAAGTCATTTGGCTTTGATAATACTACAACGACGGAAGGACAAATAGGACACCCTCAGGGTAGAAGGAGCGACGCTCTCCGCAGGGTGGCTGGCAGCAGCTGGAGGCCGGTTTGAGGATCGTGTTGAAGTGGCTTCCATTGGAGACGGAGTTGGGAGAACACACGAACAGACGAAAAAATTCACGCATCCGACACTTTTCAATTTGTCTCGGCAACACTGGAGCTTCCCATTAGTGACAGAATTCTCTAATCACTATTGATCCGAATGAATGAATTAAATAATGAATTCGGAGGCATCTAAGTACCTACGGAACTACCTCCGTCGATACCTCTCTATAATATTGTGTGGACTATCTTTTGCCCGCGGCCTCGACCGCATGAATGTACGACCAGCCGTGCGATTCTGTAACCATCTCACCGTGAAAGCTTGGGTGAAGTGAGCGTGGAGTGAGCTGTCATTCGCTAGGGATTAACATTATTAAGTGCTCACTTCACTTATGATTTCACGGTGAGATATTTACAGAATCGACCGGCAGGACTATAAGTATCTACCCTATTTTTAATCCAAGTAAACAATGTATTCATTCCGTAATACATTGTTTTCATATAAGTATTGGTTTACGCGGCGCACGCCAGTAAAGCTATCAGTCGCTCTGGGTTTTCCGACATCTTCAACAATCATCGTCATATTTCACAACACCAATTACTCAAAACCTTTAATGGATTGTACAACTAAACCTTCCTCATGAATCACTCCTTGAAATCCATTCGGTAGTTTTTGAGTTTATCGCGTTCAGACAGACAGACGCCACGGTGGGAGTTTGTTTTATAATACACTTATGTAGTGATGTGAAATCATGTAGCGACCCCTCGGCGGCAGGGAACTTGTAAGTCTCTTAGAGAAAAGTTAGTCAATGATAGATTACTTTACGACAGTTCACAGAAAACATAGCTTTAAAACACCGATTAGAGACAGAAACGCTCTTTCGTCAACTAAAAAGAACATGCAGTCATCCCAAATCAACTTGAAAAGCGTGGTGATTACTGTGATTATACCAATACTTCAAATTGTTGAATGGATGGCCAATTAGCCGAAGCTTTAATCAACTGAACATAAATTAATTACATAGGTACCTACTTTATCCTCAACTGAGATTGAATATGTGCTTCACCTTGCATAGTAATGTATCACTGTATTATCTAAACGCTACGCTGGCTTGTGGTCAAGAGTCAGGACACTCGACCGCAGCGCGCTGTCCCTCTGCATGCTATACATAAGTTAATTACTCACAAACTATATCACTAGGCTACTATTATAGGTACGTACGTAAGTTCCTCTAGCTAAAAATAGCATTCTATATAAAGAAACAAATACAAACATGATATTCTATAGTAAGGTATATATGACACCTAAGACATACCCACTTCCTCTGCATGCCCTGTGCAATTGAATCATTATTTTAATAACTATAATATTGTATTAATTTTAGCTCAACTTTATATCCCTAGAACTTCCTCTAGGTTGCAGTACAATATTATAGACAGTATATTTATAGCTCACTTTTATTTTAATTAATTCTTCGTACTGTTCTGTTACCTACCTACAGCGCCTAGAGCCCGTAACCTATTTACCAAATCCATCGTGAAAACTTGGCAAAATACATTAGTACATACATTTGACGAGTTCAATCTGTTCTGTATGGACAGATATTTCTAGTCATATTTTGAGACTTGCCCGGGTGATTGGTTGATACCTTTTACGTTTTAGCTATCAATCAGTAATACACGAAAATACTTTTAAGATTAACTGTAAGTTATTTCAAGACGCTACGAGTTAGCAACTCGTTACTTTTACATAGAAATCATAGTAACTACATACAGTATTACTTGTTGGCACAAACCAGACATTCTATTTGCCGCGGTAGTAAAATATTTTTATAAGTACATAATATCACAACAACGTTAAGATTGCGTAAGCGATGACAGATGATGATGTTATGATACAAATTGGAGTTCGCAAAATAATATTTGTAAAGAAGAAGAATTCGTAGACAGCAAGGTCGCGGGCGCATTATAAATAGCACATAATATATATATTCTTAGTTGCTTATGACTTTACAGTTGACAATCTGGAATGTCCTCTCAAAAATATAATAAGCACAGATTTTTGAATGTTTACGATATCTTGTTGAGTCAATCTGTCTTGTTAAGGCAAGGTTCTCCGAGCCTGTATGCCTTTGAAACGCTACCTCCGCCTCCCCAAAATGCAGCGCCACGTATTTATTTACGATGCACCGCCGACCATTTCACGGAAAATTCATGCCACATGATTACTAACTAGCTGCGACCCGCGGTTTCACCCGCATAAGTCTCGGTCCCGTAAGAATATCGGGATAAAAAGTATCCTTTGTGTTAATTCTGGTTATAAACTATCTGTGTGCCGAATTTCATCAGAATTGGTCCAGCCGTTTGAGCGTGAAGAAGTAACAAACATACAAACACACTCACAAACTTTCGCCTTTATAATACATATTAGTGTGATTATGTCCTGTGTACCTAATGGGCGTTTTCGCATTATCAGATAACGACACGTACACTGATCAGATACGTACACTGATTCGATACCGGTGCCGGTACCGGTGAATATCGATGACCATCACGACGCACCAAACGACCGCAATGCTAAGTATCGATGTCTCGAAGTCGGCAGTGCGAAAAAGTGGATTCAAGTGAAGCCGGTAGATATCGTGCTGATATCGGTGTAGGTCGCGGATACCGAGTATCTTTCACACATCATTCATTCGCATTTATAATACTAAGTATGGAATATATTAAGTATTGCTGCTGAAGGCTGCGGGTTTTGACCTCAGGACGAGCTGCTCTCACACGGACAACGGTACGTCGCTTGCTCCCGTCCTAACTCTCTGTATATTTTGCTTTTGACCTCAGGACGAGCTGCTCTCACACGGACAACGGTACGTCGCTTGCTCCCGTCCTAACTCTCTGTATATTTTGGTTTTGACCTTAGGACGAGCTGCTCTCACACGGACAACGGTACGCCGCTTGCTCCCGTCCTAACTCTCTGTATATACTGCTACAGCTATAATTTATCGATGCAAAGGTGGTACAGCCGTGCGATTCAGTAACCATCTCACCGTGAAAGCTTGGGTGAAGTGAGCGTGGAGTGAGCTGTCATTCGCTAGGGACTAACACTATTAAGTGCTCACTTCACTTATGATTTCACGGTGAGATTTTTACAGAATCAACCGGCAGGACTCTGAGCGCGAGCCGATTGAAATGAAATGAAACGGAAAATGGTTTTGAAATCGACTCTGTTTCGGATTTTCTTTTAATCGAGCAAATTACAATTCATTGTGTATTGAACCGTTAATTTACTTCAAGCAAGGATGTGCTTATCTATGAAATATTTTTTTCTGTACCTAAATTCACTAATTTTACCGTTTCAAATTGATTCTAAAATAGGCAAATTCGTGCACACTTTTTGCAACTGATGTTAAGAATCATCCTAGTGCATGTTTACAAAACATCCATCAAGATTTATGATGCACTCGTAGAGATTTGCATCGCAAAAATGATGACTTGTTTGATACGGTTGACTGGTTGATGATAAATGAGCAAAAAATGAAACTGAAGATACGAAAAGCGATAAAGGAAAATAAAAGCCCCAAGAAAAATAAAATAATGAATAGATTTAAAATAATTGAATTGATGATATTGGACAAAAAAAAAAAAATGATTTTGGAATCACAATTTCTGAATTGGTGGTTTCTAATGATATTCGTATGCAAGTACTATAAGCACTTCAGGGTCAGGTAGCAATATTTTGATTAAAAGTAATTCATTTTTTGATTTTCAATCATTTTATGATCCGCTCACTCGATGTAACCACCACACGCACTGAAATGTTTATTGCGAGCCCGTTACAGCTAATGATCATGGCTGTGGTTATAGCCGACTAGCCATCTGGCCATATGGCCGTGTGGCCGAGTGGCCGCGTGGCCGCGTGGCTGCGTGGCCGAACGGCCACTCGATACTCGTTATTTATTGGATGCATTACGGCATATCAGTTGGCCGATAGTTTCGCTGTTTTTCAGCCGAGAGATTTATTATGTGTTGAGCGAGAATTTTGTGGGTGTGGCGAGAGTGAATATTATAGGCTCTAGGTCTTTGGAAACTGTAGACTCAACTAAGCATATTTCCTATCTACTTCTGCTTATCCTTATAGTTGAGTGCCCAGTGTAGAGATTATAGCTCCTGGCTGTCTCCATTTTCACAAATAGGTAATCTTTTGTCGACCTGCTAATCAAGCTGATAATGATTTTACAAAGAATTTTGGCAAGAACCGTAAGTACAAAACATATGACACGCCAACCTGGTCCACTTGAAATGAATTCGATAATCTGAGCAGTTGTCGGCCGTGTTGAGATTGCTCTTAATCAAAATTGCAAGGAAAGGGCCCAGCCTCTTTCTAAAATAAACTTTTGAAAATAAGATACTTAAGTCAAATAAGTGTCGTTCACACTGCAAAATGAAAAATATAATATAACCCACCATTGGGGGCGAAACTACATGTCAAAATGTAGCATTAATCGTTTCCGCCGATGCATGAATTTATATAAAATTAAGGAAGGAAATGTCTCATCTATACGAGAACTAACACAATGTAAGCATGTATTTTTTTTTACCATTAATCTTCAGCGTGGCAGCCAAAGGAAAGGTATTTTAATGCTTGGTGGAAAACCTGATATCTGTACATATTATTTGTCCTGTAAGATATAAATAATTATCCAGTTTTCGTATTCCAGGTGTGCTTAATAAATAAACTCACACATACACACGTGACCTAAATACAGGAACATATTCTGTTATCTTAATCACATAAACTCGTAATGTAATCGAGGTGGCGATCGTAAGGGAGCTGGACTAATTAATGACGTTTTTACGAGAACGGTTCCATTGTACAATCAACTATGAAAGCCGCCCTTACCGCCACGCAATAAAGGCGCTGTCACACTGTTACCATGTAGTGTGGTTGACTGTACCGCCTACCCACTGCCGCCAGGGGTGTTGAACTGTCGTGTGTCGTGTGCTACTTATTAATAATTGCCTTTTATTGCTGTTGGTACAGGCAGGGTGCCACGAGGATATTATTCATTTACTTAACTTTGACCTGCTGAGAAAATAGGGATGGGCAGTCGTGCGAGCTCCTCATATGACCGCTCATCCCTATGTTTACCTGTCATACGCGAATACTAACTAACTACGCAATAACTAAGTAGGTAATTGGTTATTTCAGGCGAAAACTTACACTTTGGGAAAACGCCCTTAATTATTTTTTAAACTTGATGAAAATCTAGAGAATCATTTTTGAGATGAGCCTGAATAATGAACATTCAGATATTCTAATAACGAACCAAACAGAGTGATGCTTTACATTACAAGCGGGTAGGTAAATAAGAGTGCCAAAACATCTCAATAATCCAGTTTCCAAACTACGCATGTGATCACACGTGTCTATGGCATCCAGACCAGCCAGGAAGTAAGCCAGACTTACCACATATTCTTAAAAACTAGTTTTGTAGTCGTTTACATTAACTACTCGTTAGGATTTCCACAATAGGTGTAACACGATCGGTTAACTAGGTGATATAGTATTTATTTGTATTTATTAAAGATTTTTTTTTACGCTTAACATTCTTAAAATCAAACTCGATTATTGATTCAATAATAATTGGTTCATAATTTTTAAAAACGCGAGTGAAATATTTTTAGAAATGGTAGACCAGCATAGTGTAGGAGTTGAGATGGAGTCTGAAGGACCTCCTGAGGCATTGTCATCGTCATCTTAGGGAAGCATTAAGATTGTCCGTAGTTCTAGAGCCAGACGCTAGTCAATGGACCAGAGAATGGACATCAATTTGATGCAATAGCATCAAGCGAGACAGTGTGTTATGAAACGACACATGTGCCAAAGAAGTTAAAACATAATACAAGAAGCACAGCAACTCCTCTTTTTTCCTTATGTGCTAAGCCACGGTCACCATGTGGCTCTTGTCGATAAGATTCCGATCCCCATCCCCTTTCACAGGCGGAGATTTTGTATGATAATCTACTTTAAAAATACTCCATGTAGTTAATGATTCTTTCCGCGTCATTCTGTACTCTTTACTTTTCGTTATGAAGCAATTCCGTGGAGCTGTGGCCCTATTCAAACAAGGGGCGAGTTATTGACCCCACCGTGCGTCACCCGCGAGTGTTTGCTTCACCCTCGAGGTGACCACGCCATGAGTTCCAGGTGAAACCACAGGAGTGCCTGTTGACACTGGGCTGGTGGAATAGGGACGGAGATTTAGTGGGTTGGAGGATTGTGGGAGTAAAAGAGAAAACGAAATGAGAGGAGTCAAAAGTAGACTCTGAAAAACTTGTAAGATATGACAGTTGTCAGTTGTAGCTACCTGAGGGTCGCTGCTTCGCATGTTCCGCCTCCTGGAACACAGGCCTGCTCAAGGTGAAAGGGAGTTGGCTCTAATATATTTATTTACGTTAAGCACACAAATGTACAGAGGCGGCCTTAATTCCATAGGCATTTTCTACCAGTCAACCTTTGGGTGATGCAGAGACGAACAGTGGTAGGTACTATTGTGAAAAAATCGGGGAATAAATATGTTATTTTTTAATTTTTCTAATCCACTACGCGGGCCCAGTGCGGATTGGTAGATATCACCTGTCTTCGAATTATGGTTCTAGGACATGCCGGTTTCTTCATGATGTTTTCCTTCATCATTTTGAGAACAGTGGTGATGAAATAATTTACACAAAATAAAGCGCCTGTCTGGATTCGAACCTACGGCCTACAACTCGTGAGTCACAACCGTTACCACTGAGCCACTACTGCTCCTGCGAGAGAGTTGCTGCTTGCATGAACTAATATCTTCGGTTTTATTTATTTAGAAAAACATAATTCATGATTTTTGAATGCTTTAAATTAGGTTTTTAAAGTAAACTTGAAACTACCAAAAGTATATTAATGAGACCCACTTCCGTTGTATAATGATTAACAAACGCATCTACAGATTAAGTTATCGTTAGGAACTTATGCTAATACGTCATTAACTTATCGTTTAATTAACAACCTAAAAATGATTGTGCCACAGGGTGGGACTCTATTTCGGCTAAACTCCTCAAACTGGGTAAAGAAGTACCTACTCGTACTAGTTCCATATATAATATAAACTTATTGAAGCTTCTATTCTATTCCTGCTTTGAACAAGGTGTTTTTCCTCGGATCTTTAAGAAATCTCTAATCACACCTGTTCACAAGGGTGGAAATCAGGACGTTGTCAAAAATTATAGACCTATTTCAGTTCTGTCAGCACTGTCAAAAATATTGGAAAAATTGTTGAACCGTAGACAAATGATATACCTAGATCACTAAAAAATTATATCCGACACACAATTCAGCATTAGGTCCAGGAAAAGCACCGCTGATGCAGTTAATCATCTCGTTGACTACGTGACTGGAAAATTTGACAAAAAGCAAAAAGGTGTTTTCCTGGACCTGGCCAAGGCGTTTGACACCGTTTGTATTTCAACCCTTGTGACCAAGTTAGAACATACTGGAATCCGGGATATGGCTCTAAGCATATTTACAGACTTTCTCAATGACCAGGCACAAAGAGTAAAAATTGGTGAATTCATTAGTAATGAAGCCAGGGTTGAATACGGTGTGCCTCAAGGTAGCTGCCTATCTCCCAGTCTTTTCCTGCTTTACGTGAATGACCTATGTCAGCAGTCGCTTACTAACTGTAAAATTTGTAGCTATGCAGACGACACCGTACTAATATTTCATGGAGAGCGTTGGGACGTGGCGCAGGAAGCTGCAGAGATAGGCTTACGTAAAATAATCTACTGGCTGGTAGCTAATTTACTAACCCTTAATATCTCGAAAACCTCATTTTTGCAAGTTTCTTTCGCCAAAACCAAACCTACAGTGACAAGTCTCAAAGCACACTCCGGTGACGTCGCCAACAATAGTATTTCTTGCTCATGTCTTCCAATCACACAACAAAAAACAACGAAGTACTTGGGAGTGATACTAGATGAGGGACTCAGTTGGCGTCCCTACATTGAACTAACCTCATCCGTGTTAGAAAACTAATATGGGCGTTTAAAACAACTACCTACGACAAGTGGCCGACTTTAAGCTTCTCCGTGCTGTTTATTTGGCACTGGCACAGTCAATCGTGGATTACTGTGTCACCGTATGGGGAGGTGCTTGTAAAATCTACGTGATACGCCTTGAGAGAGCCCAACGATCTTTGCTAAAAGTCATGACCTTCAAGCCGTACCGCTTCCCCACAAAAACCCTGTATGAACGTTGCCAAGTACTTACAGTGAGACAACTATACCTCCTCAATCTTACATTGAAACAACATGAAATCACACCGGTAAATCACACAACCAAACAAAAGAGAACTGCCGGTAATGTATGTAGCACAATCAAATGTAAGACCGCATCCGCTCGACGCTAACGACTGTACCTAACCACCGTCGACCGTAGGTTCAATTGAGGTAAGGGACAAATACGATTTTTCAGGAGAGGCCGACAAAGTTTTTTTTCGGACTAAATCACCCATAACTTTTTTTGTTATTAACCTTTTTCGGGTCTAATTTCACACATAAACTTGTATTTTAGTGCTTTATCTACATGTGTAACATTTATTTAAATGAGTTAGCTATTTAAGAAAATAGATGTTCCTTACAACAACGTATTTTGTTAGTAATGTCCCTTACTGACCAAGTATCTTGTAGTCCCGTCCCTCACATTAAACTGACCTCTACGTTGGATCCAATCTATTAATGAAAAAATAGTGTAAAGGACTTGTTGAAAATATTTATGAAAAAAATACAGTGTAAAGAGATTTTTCACAGAAAATGAAGTCCACACTTTTGACGTATGTAATGGTAATTCGTTGATTGGGAAGACCCTTACCTTATTTGAAGTGGATTGGCGGCGATAATTACACCATTTCAAGTTCCTATATTGCATAGTTTTTCAGATACATTGTTATTATGGGGCTGATTCGAAATTTGGATCTAAAAATCATTAGAGTAAGGGACATTTTTCTTAAGCTAGAATTTTTTCATATTCACCATTCGATGGAGCGAAAAATTCTGAACAAAACTGTATACTCAACTCATTTTGGGTATTTTGTCCCTTACCTCAATTGAACCTACGGTCGACGAATGTATAATAAAATAAACATAATTCTCAATTTCAACCCAATAACAAAATAATAAAACTAAGATAAAACTAATTTCTTGGCTTCAAACACTGGATTACCTACAGACGGAAAACTTAGAAAAGTACTCAAGATGATTAAATAGTTGTATACGCAAACCAACTCCCATATTTATAACCTAAAGTCCAGCCACCAAGCACAAACACACACACAAATCTCTCTCTCTCTCTCTCACACACACACACACACACACACACACACGCGCACACGCACACACACATACACATACACACACACATGCACACACACACATGACTCATTCACAAATACGTATAAACAAGAGCATGTATGTATAATTTCAAGTTGTTTTGTATATTTTAATATTTTTTATTTTATAGCATTAAATTGTTCGTTCCAAAATCGGGTGAAGACACTGACTCCTGTAACACAGGAGCCAGGCTCAGGAGTCAGGGTTTCAAATGTAAATGTAAAAAGCCTTTTTTATGTCAATAAAATATTTTTATTATTTATTATTATTATTACTAGGTACAGAGGTTGCGGAGAGTTTTGGTTGCCAGTCTTACCAAGGGGTACCTATCATATTACCCAGTAACTGGATTGTTGAGGTCAGATAGGCAGTCCCTCTATGTAAAATACTGGTATTCAGCTGCATCCGGTTAGACTGGAGACCGACCCCACCCGGAACCACTGTCTAAGTATGTAGATGCATCATGCAATGCTTCTCAAAGAAGTTAGAAGTTGGCCGTAACATCCCAGCGCTGATATGCTTGATTCGTTTTCTCCTCTAGCGATCATTTTTCTTCTGACAGTTCATTTTGTTTATATGAAATCACATTTATATCTTGTTTTTATGTTTTGTTTGTATGTCTATGTGTTGTTATTAATTCTTGTATTTTATAGTCATTTCCTAGCTATCTATCCCGTATGTTGCACCTGCCATATTTTGTCTCTGCATTACCCTAAGGTTGACTGGTAGAAAATGCCTCAGGCATTAAGATCGCCTTTGTACAGTGCTTTTTTTTACTTGTGCATAAAGTTTTAATAAAATAAATAAACAAAAGCGATGTCGGCAATACGTGCGCATAATAAGTGTACATCTTATGAGGAAAGCGGGACCAACGTATGATATAATCATCTAGGTAATAAAGGAGAGACAAAAGAGTATGTGTGTAAAAATCAAGAATCATAAGAGTATCGTGGAGTTCTGTAGGTGCTTTCTGTCTCCCCCCATGGAAAAAGGGCCGAGTCAAAATAAAAAATGGCTGTAAACACACTGCCGCTGTTCAATGACCTTAGTTCCACGAAAGCAGCTGCTGCAAAAACTTGCGATAGCATTGCGTTAGTTTTCCTGCTGCGTGGTCACAGTGGTCCTATCAATAAACGCCTAATTACCTGGCTTAATTCGAGGTCACGGCACTAGGCAGGGTCACAGGGGAGAGGGGGTTTCGTGTTGGCCAGCAACACGTGGTCGCTCTTTGTACCCCTCGGTGGGTCAGTGGGGCTTGGTGACGTCGCGGGGCACAGGGCGGGGGACAACCTTATCTAGAACATTGAACTTGGTGACAAAGTACGTGGTTAAGATAACGATGCCTGATAATGATTAAATATTTTGTTGGAATAATTTAAAAAGTAAGAAATTTTTGACCAATGATGACATTGTCTTTAGATGTTTTAAAGAAATGTGAATGCCTTCTTGGAGGTGTCAGACACACGTCTTTCTTCACACGAGTGTCTAGACTTCATATTATAGTATCAGACATTCATGTCGGTATACCATAAGGTGTCAGATATTTCCGTCAGTTGTCTTCAAGTGACTGACAGTTCATGAAGCTATTGTCAGACACTGCCCACCTGCGTTACTTTTTTTTATTTTTGTTCATTATTTTTTCATCCCATTGAGTGCAATATATGTAGGTCAATGTGAATTTACTCTACTGTTTAGCTGATAACATTATCGATTCGTTATCGTAACGACACCATTTCCGTACTGGCAAATGTACCCATGGGCTCCACTTACAATTAGTAGATAACACAGAGAAAAGTTAATAATTCTCACGTGTCCGTAATTTTACTGGGATCCTTTAAACCCAAAACATAGCAAGCTACTTGAAGGCTTACCTACAGGAATATTATCTGTCGTGGTGGCGTTGTTCTGAAACGAAGTTTTCAAAGGATCTTTACAACTAGGTGAGTATACAGCATGAATCAGAAAAGTCTGGCCAAAAACGGTGTGAGACTGAACAGCTTTCTCCGTCGTAATCACACAAAAACGTTTTATAAAAAAAAACAACCGACTTTCAAAAAAACACTACAAAGTGAAAAATAACTTTAATTTTGGAAGTCGGTGTCGTTGGTTCCACATTTTCGTTTTTTGACACCGACTTCCGAAATTAAAGTTATTTTTCACGTTTTTAACCGATTTAAAAAAGGAGGAAGTTATCAATTCGGATGTTTCTATTATTTTTTTTTATGTATGTTCGGGCATAACTCCGTCATATATGGACGGATTTGCAAAATTCTTTTTTTGTTCGATAGAGGTTTATTTCGAAATGGTCTCATTTAAATTTCGTAAAGATCTGGTGATGAGTTTCGGAGACAGACAACGGAACTTTTCAATAAATACCAGTAAAACAACCGCGATTGCTGCTATCGCATATGTATGCATTGTTTACGCAATCGCACAACATAACATCACGTCTGTACCCTATAAACGCAGATGCAGTATGCAGATGTGTGTGTGTCTATTAAATAAAATTTTATTAAGTTTGCTTTAGTTTATATTGATGACGTTTTAATAGCTTCCTGTCACTGATATCTACTTAGCAAGTAGTGTTATATGAATTAGTGTGGGGTAGATATCTGCTGCAGCAGCTGATTATTGTTTCGCTATTACGATGTTGGCCCCTTGGTGTAAATTGTTCAGTTTGATGGTCTTTTTTGACCACACCTTTCTGATGCACGGTGTATAATGACAGTGCAACTGTGTGTGCACATGATTTAATTATGCATTAGGAAAAAGAACTGATTTCATCGATTGATTGTTAATTTTCTCTCCAAAATAGACCTGTTCTTCTCTTTAGAACAGAATATAAATTTATTTCAGACAGGAGTCCATAGGGTTAACAATTTTACTTACTTCTAGTGTCGTAGTGTCGTGTCGTAGTGTGTATGTCTGTCTGTGTGCATGTGTGGTGTGGGTACTGTGTGTGTGTAAGTCTTCTTCTTTAAAGAAATATTTTCTATTCTGCAGTCACTACTTATAAATATCTTAGTATTATGGGTCAACAGTCGCCTGGCTGTGTAATCGGGAAACAGCTTTGGTAAGTGTAATATATCATTAGTTCATCGTACACGCACCTAGTTCATTATACATGCACCTAGTTCATTGTACACGCACCTAATTCATTGTACACGCACCTAGTTCATTGCACACGAACCTAGTTCATAGTACACGCACCTAATTCATTGTACACGCACCTAGTTAGTGTATGGCAGTTATTTTAACAGTAGTGTTGATATCGATACTTTGCATGAGTAATGATAAAAAAACACAGGAAGGCGAAGGTCTCTTAAGGTAAAGCGACAGTAATGAATTTTATACAGGTTCTATATAGGATCATTATGGTTTCAACTGGTTCTGTAACAAAACCACATAGATAATCTAAGCAAAACCAGGCAAAATCTAACTGAACAATGACGTATTAAACTTAAATTTCGGCCGGCGTGGGGTTGAGGTCGGCTCTCAACAACTGATAATACTCGTTATCAGTGTTACTAGCACTGCGGTAGGTGAGATGAACGCCAGAGCAAACCGTTCAGTCCACGGTATTTGTCACCAGACAGAGACATATTGAATGCTGGGATAGTGTTGTGACTGATGGAAAGAAAGAAAGAAAAATAGGCTTATTTGTCACAGAAACACTTGCATAAAAAAAGATTATTAATTCTTATAACAGGAAAAATAAAAACAAAATAATTATATCTATATTCACGAGCACCAAGCAGAAATAGTCGGCGGCTGCACGTCATGACTGTTACAAGAAGGCTTCCACTCAGCATTAGGCTGTGCTGTGGGTCATATAGCACGTTATACCCCCCAAAAGACATGTGCGTTCAAATCCGTGATAGGCCCAAGTTGGTTTTTGTATTTTGCAAAAACATTTTAGTATGATTAAGTATTTATTTTTTTAAAGTCTTTTTTCATATTGTTTTTTTTTTCAGTAAAACGTTAATGGTTTTATTATTTCGTATAACGACAAGCAATAATAGGGTTAACATCTACGAAGAGTTAATAACGTCTTAGTAGACTGGATTTTTGAAGACCGCTTGCCGTGCAAGAGATTGGGAGTTCAAATCCGAGGCACGAAATGTGCTTTTTGTCAAGCATTATATATTTTTGAATATAAAGTATTTTTGTATTTTGTTTTACAAATATTTATAAAGAATTTAAAAATCAAGAAAAAAAAATATTTTAATAATCATTTAATAACATTTATTATTGGTTGTATGTAACAAAACTTTGATCTTATTATACTGCAAGGATTTATATTTTCCAATTTGATTTGATAATTTACAGTAAACAACTATTTTTCTTCTCATAAAATTAGAAATAATTTAAATAAAATAATGAATAAATCGAAGTCGTTTACTCTTCATCGTTTTAAGTGAACGTATACATCAAACGTTGTAGGTATAACTTGAGGGTATGGATTAATTTTATAATGAAAACGTAAGTAAGTAAAATTAATGAAAACCCTCAAATTATAACATCTATCGATTAGACAGAGACCTAAAGATAAAGTGACTCGGACGATATTAGATAACAGTTTCATCGCAATTCATATGGGCTTGCTGGCTAGTTCTTAAAACTGCCGGTATGAGTATGACGACGTTCGGTGATGCGATGTTTCGAATCCAAGTCGAAACAATGAACTCTTTTTGAAGTATTCTTTAGATTATTTGTAACGAATTCAATGTACACTGCTACAAGTGTAACATTTTATAACTTGAGGGGTTTGCACATACTGACGCTGTATGTACCTACAGACGCCAGCACATCAAGCTACCCGAAACTGCCAAATTTTCCCAATCAGCTTTGAACCTTATGCTCTAGCAATGAAGTTGGAAATCTATTAAAGAAAGACAGATTGTGGTAGCTTGATGTGCTGGCGTCTGTACATACGAGATTTGGCTACTTTGTATTAGTGTGTGTATTTTATGTTTATTTTATAATGTGCATCTTATTTGTGAAGAATAAACAATCTTTCTTTCTTTCGTGGTGTACTTATTGGTTACCGGCAGAGATTGGTGTGCTCTATTCTTGCTCGTCGATACAACGTAACAAATTCGCTGGCAATGAGTGCGTCACGCACTTAGATGTGCCTCATTTGGTGGCGCCTGGAATGTCAACATGCGGCGAACATAGAGCACGATGTACATCAAGATAAGTTTTTTTATCTTAGCGTCTGCCTCGCTTTGTGGTGGAACGGAAGCCTTATCTTGTGTTTTCGTTACCAATATCTGTTTGTTTAGCCAAATTACAAATCTGATTGTTTATTCTAGATTTAATTGCTTTGTTATCTGACACCTACTAATGAATATATTATATATTTAAAATAAAAAAATAATATAATACAATTAAATAAATATAAAAAAATAATTAAATTAAATAATATAATTTCTATATTTATGTCTGTAATTTATATGGTGTACATAATAAAGAGTATTCTATTCTATTCAATAAATATGCTAATTAGTGTTTTTTCCCTAACTTCCACCCGAAACATTGCAAAAATTGAGAATTACAAAATGTTTATTTTTCGCTGTTTTAGAAATGCTGATAACACCTTTTTTATATAAAAAAAAACGGCCGACATCCAAAAAACACACTATAATGTGAAAAATAACTTTAGTTTCGGAAGTCGGTGTAGTTGGTTCCGCATTTTCGTTTTTGTCACTTCATTGTTAATAAATCACTTTTACTGCTAACTGCAATCCTTCCAGGATTAACTATAATCAGCGTTTAGACTTTATTTAGTGGGGGAAAACCGATGGGTACAAACCCGTGCATTAATAGACAAATTAACCATATAATAGTCTATTAATATACACACAATATATAACACTTAAATCAAATAAGAATTAAAGTTTACCTCAATGTGTGGGTATGTTGTCCTGTACTCCTCGAGGCCTGCGGCTTGTCTACAAGTACACGTGAAGAACTGCACATAAACCTTTCAAAAATAAACGTATGGACATTTGCACTAACTCGTAATATCGCGCTAATTCTCGCGATAACACGCGTATATACGTCTCGACGACGCGATAACAAACAGCTGACTGGCGGCGTGCCTGCGTGCCATCGCTGCGTTGTGATAACTAACTTATGTTTATCAGAGATGATAATACAGCTTGGGATTGTTTACGATGTAGGTAACGCTTGTTTTGAAGCAGAGTTGACTCCTTGCTAGTAGCAGGTTTGTGCACTACCTATTGTTACATGTGTGTGTACCTACTAATTGCATTTTTACTGTAACTGTTTTTAGTTGAATTAGAGCGTGACAAACAGACCTAGACATCTTTATCTATAGATCTGTCTGTCATGGTCTATTTTTTAAGTGAAGTCTAAAAGTACGTTTACGGTGTTGAAATTCAGGTAAATGTAATGAGGTAATGAATACAAAAAAGAAACCTACGACCATTAAAAATTTTAATGGTATTGTTTTATAATGTACGAGTAAAATCTACGTTTTCTATTTTGTTACTGTAAGAATTTTTCTGCTTAGTTAAAGATTTATTTTAAAGATTATAATGATTGTCATTGAATTTGATTTATGTTCAACTGTTATTGTGGTGTGTATTCGTGTCTTAACTTTTCTAACGTGGAGGTATACGCGCCACAGCAACTGATGTTCGTCGACGGCGACCTAAACCTATGAAGTGAGAACTCTTTGGTCGAACTGTAGGCATAAAATAGTAGAAAAAACTTTTTTTTTGCTAATGTTTCCATACGATTTTTTCAGTTAACATTCCAAATTAAAAAAAAAATCTTTTGAGACCTAATATTGTCCTTACTAGCTTAGATTTAAAGATTACTATTCAAGAGCCCACTGATCAAGAAATCTCTCTGTAGGTAGCGTACAACGTTCGTATTATCTTCATAAGCATTCCGTTTGCCGGACTATCGCCACTAAGTGAGCCATCAGAGGATGTTGTCACCTGCACCCTGCACGTGTGAGCTCATAATCTAGACTTAGGTTACTATAGGTTATCAGACTGAGAAAACTGTGACTGGATTACAGCGCTTATCGGATGAACTCCAGGGAGAGGATGGCTACGTGCTTCTACAATGTTGCCATGTGGTCATTCAATGCAATGGCATCTATAGGAGAATTGTATAAATCTGAGAGAGATATTTAACCAAAATAATTGATTCAGGTTCGCAGCAAACATTGAGAAGTTTTCTTCTTCACTGAACTGTTATATTGCACTTTTAAGTTTATGATTTGGACACGGATTGACTATAAAGTATAGTTAGTTATTTAAACAACAGCAGAGCAGAATTAGGTACCTAAAATATTGGTGTCACAGCAAACGTCAGTGACTTCTATGTTACCAAATCTGTGCGTGAAACAACTTTATTTAATCTTAGAGGAAATTGGACATGTAGTAATAAATCTTTCGCTTTTCCTGTCCGAGGGGCCGGAGGGGGGGCCTAACATGATAGATGCGGGCATCACTAACAGCAGACAGTGAAGGGATCTTCAGAGATACAGGGGTAGGTAGGGAGGGGCCATGGTTGGTTGGTTGAATGCCGCCTGCATTATGCATGAGTACGTGTGTCTGTGTACGGCTTAAGCTGCGCTGTGAAAAGTCTGTGCAATTTTTTGCCTCAAATATGAAGTGCGTATGTGAAATTCAAAAATACGGGCACGAATCGCATGTTTTTACATTTTGAAGGGTTCCGTACCTCAAAAGGAAAAACGGAACCCTTATAAGATCACTTAGTTGTCCGTCTGTCTGTCCATCTGTCAAGACTAGAAGTTTTAAGGTCTTCAGATAACTTGAAGCTCAAAATGCCTATTCATTCCACAAGTTTCCTTGATAAATCCTTTACTTTCCAGGCCGCTCGTTTGTGGAATGCATTGCAAGTTGAAATAAAACGCGCGCAGTCGTAACATAAGCGCGTGTCAACTATTAGAGATCTTGGCGTAACATTTGACTGCGGATTGACATTCCATGCACACATGTCTGCCCTAGCTTCAGAATCTTACAGGCGCCTAGGTTTTGTCCTACGCAATGCCCGTGATTTTAATAATCCTACTATCATCAAATTATTATTTAACTGTCTAGTTAGAAGTAAGTTGGAATTTGCTGCAACCGTCTGGAATCCCCACGAATCCACATATGTATTAGGCATTGAAAAGGTTCAGAAAGCGTTCCTGCGTTTTTTATATAAAAAGATGTACGGATATTATCCATTTATGTATCCTACTCTTTTTCTGCTGGGATGTTAGGATATAATTCCCTGTCAGTGCGTAGAGCCAGAGATCAGATTATAATAGCCCTAAAAATTTTAAGGAGCATGGTAGATTCCCCAGAGCTACATAATACTCTGTGTACACTTTATGTACCTGACAACTACCTGCGTCATAGGCCTAATCGACGACACCGACTGTTCGCCACATCCCATTGTCGCACTGTGTCGCGCGCGCAATCCCCGTTGTGTCGCATGCATGGTACTATAAACGCCTTAATGGAGACAGTCCCGGAATGTGACATCTTTAATGACACACTCAGTGTGATCATGTCAAATTGTCTCATGTTCTGTGAAAGCTATGTTTGTTAGGTATATAAGTTGTATGTTATCGTTATCATTTTATTCGATTTTATTTTATTTTCTCCTTTTAAGTTATTGTTAAGTGTGATTGATCTCTGCCTTGTTATTTGTTTTTGTAATATGTTTTTGTTTATGTAATATGTTTTTTTTTTTTAGTTTTACCCATTAATTACTGTCATTGGCGCAAGCCGTTGTAATTAATTATAAATAAATAAATAAATAAAACATGTGTTCAAGACTCGTAAAGGAACACCACTTGTCGTTGTGATCTTGTTGTCCTAACTGCAGACATCTACAGTCTTCTTTTATTTAGTAAGTATGTATTTATGTATCTATAATTTTGGATATGTATAATTGTATATGTGTATCTATTTTAGTGCATACATAATATTTGCACCAATGACAGCCTCATTTTATATCCAGGAAAATCAATGTCCATTCCAAGGTTGCCTGGAAGAGATCGTAGAAAGCGGTAAGGCCACCCAATGTTTTGCAGTGTTTGATGTATTTTTTATGTTGTGTATTTTTGTGGTGTACAATAAAGTATATATAAATAAAAAAAAAGGATTCAGAGTGTTGACGTTAAAAAGATCTCCCGAATCTATAGTATACCTAACCCACAAGCGTCCCACAGGGCTCAATTTTTGGTCTTTTTTTGATCCTTATTTATATTAATGACTTGCCGTACCTTATAAACGATAATCATGATATAGTGTTGTTTACAGATGACAGTTAAACTTTGTTTAAACATAATCGTCAGTAAGTTACTGACGATGTAAATAGTGCAACCTCGAAAGTAGTGCACTGGTTCAGTGTCCATAATTTACTTCTAAACGAGAAAAAAAACCAAATGCCTTAAGTTTACGCTACCTTACGTTAGGCAGGTGAAAACGGCTTTGATAAAGGGCGAAGAATTGAATTCAGAAGACAGTACAGTATTCTTGGGCATAGCTTTTGATGCTGAGATTCAGTGGGGTCCACATATAGAAAAATTGTCAAAAAGCTAGGGACCGCACCAGACGCTGTTAGAAAAATTCGTCATTTAACTGACATAGAGGCAGCCTGCTTAGTGAACTTGAGCAATTTTCATAGTGTGATGTCGTACGGTATTCTGTTGTGGGCAAATAATAATAATCACCGCCGATATTCAGGCTATCTTTGTTTGGCAGAAGTACGATCAGTGATCAGTCAATCAATTGTCATTGATCAATCGATGATCAATTTACAAATTAAGTCCGAGACACTCTCTCAGAGACCAATTTAAAGATATTAATATGTAATGACTGTGCCTTGACATTATGTTTTTGAAAATCTTTTATATGCCCATAAAATATAAAATTGCTCATAAAAATACAGTGATATCCATATTCCATGCGAGAGGATAAGTTACAGTTTTATTTCTAGCTGACAGGAAACAAAACAAAACTTATGTATAAATACTAGGAACAAACACAAATTTGTTCTTACACCAAGACTCAAGAAAATAGGTGGCTCGTTTAGATGCCAATGTATACGTTTTTATAATAAGCTTCCTAGCCACATTCAAGAACTAAGCATTAATAAATTCAATCATTCATTCAACGTAAGTTGTGTCAGAAAGTCAGTTAAAGATTATATCGAGGACGAAAAGGCTTGGGATTGAGCTGCTTCCAATTTTTATGTACTGAATGATTCTTTTTCTTTTCTTTTGTTTTTTTTTTACATATACATATTGAAATTAATGATTTTTATATATAAAATGATATTTGCTTACTTTGTAAAGTATTATATTATTTTAATGGTTGTGAATGTGAAGATTATGTGGGTCATTTTATTTATTTTACTATCAGTTCTGTTAGTTTTTGTCATGGTCTGGCCGTTTGAGTAGTTTATGCGGCCTACCCAAATGTCCTTTCTTTGGTATTGTTCGTCTAATCGTTGAGCTCCTTAAGTGTTGAGTTCAGCTGCACGATTTCTGAAAAATGCGTGCACTGACTAGACAGGTCCACTCAGTCTGTGTAGTTCTTTCCTCTAAAGACCATCTCACACATCGATCTACATGGTCTTCACATGATCTGACCAAGATTGTGTCTGGACTTTAAAAGAGACTGTAACTTCTGAGTTGGTTTTGGCCTTTCTTCTCAGAGTAGGCAGATAGGAAACGCCTGCCTCATGTGCAAACCTACTTACAGAAAATAAATCATTTGGTAAGAAGCAATGTCACGTAGCACAAGTAAAGGAATAAATCCAAAAACCGTAAAATTAAAGTTATATTACAACAAAAAAAAACGGTAAAGTACGAGTAGGACTTGCGGACCGAGGGTTCCGTACAAATTTGTAGGTATGGTTTTCGGATTTTTCCCTTTATTTGCGCTACATGACATTGGTTCTTGACTAATTTCATGTTTCTAGGTCTGTGGAAAGTACCCTATAATTTTTGATTCCCTTGAGAGTGTCGAAATATACGTTTTTTGCGGCATAAGAGGCCGTATCTTTTCTTTAAGTTAACTTAGAAGTTTGATTTTTTCACAGCTTTAAGGGACTGTAAATTTGAGTATATCGTTTTAATTTCAACTCGATACCTCCACGTGTTCCCGATATAAAGGGTCCTGACCGACAGACAGACAGACGGACAACAAAGTGATCCTTTAAGGGTTCCATTTTTCTTTTTGAGGTACGGAACCCTAAAACGGGAAAAATATTCGAGACACCATTCCCGTGATAAACTATTTACATACCAACAAAGTACGGAACCTTTGCTGCGCAAGTCCGACTCGCACTTGGCCGGTTCTTATTTTATGAAAACTAATACCTAAATGGATTCTAATAAACTGTGCCTTTTAACGTAGTTATGGGTATTGTTGACACATCTAACATCAAATTAAATAAAGTGATTATAGAGTCAATACAAATAACTTCTTTATTACTGTCAAGAACCGTTATCCTTATTTTGGTGATCATTATTATCCTGTTTTCTCTTTGTTAGCTATAATACAGTTTTGACAACATTAAAGTTAATGGATAGTAAACATCAAACGTAACTATGTTTTAACGAAGGCAGATGACAGTTAGCTGATATTTTGTAGCAACCCCTTCGCCGCGGAGTACTCGCGTGTCATGCTACCAGATCACGGACAGTTTGTACCAACCCCTTCGCCGCGGAGTACTCGCGTGTCATGCTAGCAGATAACGGACAGTTTGTACCAACCCCTTCGCCGCGGAGTAGGGGAGGCCGGGGCTGAAAGTTCCGATTTTCAAATAACATGAAAATTTATGATGAAAATGATAAGATTTCAATATTGATATTAGATTTTATTAAAAAGTCTTAATTGGTCTCTGTAATAGTAAAGTCATTTCTGCTAGTTTCTCTATATTTTTTTTTGTACAGGCATATTTTTGCAAAATTTCGGAAGGGAACATTCAACCCCACTTTGGGGCGAGTTGTTCCATGTGTGGGGCAAATTGTGCCACTTAGATAATATTAATAAAGTATAAAGATAATGTATGGTTTCTCTGGTTAAATAAAACAATAAATCATTTCTATAGTTAGGTTCATTTATTTAGTTGTTATGCAATGCTATAAACTTTAAAAAACAACGAAAAAAACATTACTAGCTACAACTAGATTCACATTTTGTATTGGTTTACAAAAATTGATATCTATTAGCTTATAAATCTTATTACCTACATACTTAAGGATACAAAAAATTGTACTGGAAAGGATACTCGAGATAAACACTTTTTTATAACTAAAAAATATTGGCAAATCCATAACAGAACTTAAAAAAAGACAACAAAATATAACTGGAAATCTTCAGATGAAATGTTTCTTTTATTAATTCAACTATAATAGAGATTTATCAAGTTAAAAACTTAATCACAAACATAACTGCACTTATTTTAACTACATAACACAACAGCTACGGTTTTTACTTTTCTTCCATCTTGTATTGCAGCATTTGCTGCTTGGCGTAATAACGTTTTGGATGTTTTCCCTCTCTCAGTTTTCCGTTTGTAGGTACGTACCATCCTAAAAAAAAAATACCGTAAAAATGTATAGAAAATTTAAGGATCGATTGGGGTAAGTTGTTCCGGGGAACAACCAGCCCCTTTAGGAGGGAACTTGTAGCCCCAAATTATATGTTTGTATAAAAACTATCATGCTAGCAAATTAACAAATTTAATTGAAAAAACATTCAAGCTATAAGATACCTAACTAATGCCACTCTAAAATTGGAAAAATGTACATAAATCTGCCAATAATAAAGAAAAATAGACCAAAAAGTTTCAATACGAAAAAATTTACTAACGTGGTGTTCTACTAGCACGGTGCACACAGCCACTCGTCCGCCGCCGACAGAGCAACTAAGATGGCCGCCAGCGCGGCGCGTCACCTGATGCTTGAACGACGCATTTCTCGTGTATTGCTACCTCTTTTCTTTACAAAGTTATTACTGTCGGAACAACGTGCCCCGGGAACTTCCAGCCCCGGCCTCCCCTACTCGCGTGTAGGGCATGCTACCAGATAACGGACAGTTTCTTATATTATTTCTTATCTGGGGTAACTCAATAAAACGTCGATTTAATATTAAAGCATGTGGTATTTGCTGACGAAAGTTTCCGTGTTCAGTGGCATCAGGCACGCTAGCTTTTAAAACTAATTGAGATTTTCGAACTACGTTAATTCGGTGATAAATACAACTCAATGTGCGTGCAGCTAACGCCTAGTAGCCCTAGCAGTTATTTTTAAACAAGGCTGATGAAACGCTCGGTCAGCGGTCTGGTTTTTGGCAATTTGATAAATGATGTTCTGCGGATTTGCCTTTTTAAAATGAATTAGCATAAACCCAGTTCAGTGAAATTAGCAAGAATTTCCGCATTCACTAAACATTGTGGGTGTAAAAAGAAAATTGTGAGTGAGTAGGCACTAGATTTTAGGATAACAATAATGTTATTTTGAATTTTTCTTATCAGTGTACAGCGTAGGTATGGACACATATACATATATAGGTACATATACATATTGGGGAATATTTTCGTCATTTAGTGTGAAGATCTGCGGGGAATATTTCAGTGGTAAAATCAAGAACATAGCCAAAAATGTGGATATTTGTCGGTTTATGTTTACTCACCACAGTGTCCGTATGTGTGCACCTACACCCAGTAAATACGGACCTACTCTGATAAACTTTGTTGTTCATAAGTTAGGCACCAGCTAATCTACAGAGTAGGACTTACTTAATTGCAAATTGTTCGTTGTTATTAAAACTATTTTAATATCCTCGATCGCTATCTATGTATGTTCTCTGCATTCCTTTTCAAATCTTTGAAGGGGAACATTTATGCACACAAAAAGCTAAACCCTAAAATGATAGCTAATGGCGGCTAATGCTTTCACAATGACCTAGATATGGCGTGTGCAGACAGGGCGCAGCTCTCCGTGACCGACGGTCAGACACGATCAGTCTGACTACTTTACTCATCACGACATGCTGACGGGCGCGTCAGACTGTTGATATTGACTGATATTTACGGCAATATATTAGCGGTTTCTATCTCACTTCAGGGGGGTATTAAACTCCCATATATCCATGATCATAGATATAATATGACAATGTAATATAGATATAAAATTTATTTTATGAATGATTTGCGAGCTTCGGTACTTATAATATATATTTTAAAATTTTATATAGGATAAAAGTTATAATCATATTATATATGATCGCAAGATACCCCTTCAACGGTCAAGAAATCACCAAGAAATCGGTAACAATAGAAAAAGTAATTGTGTCTCATTAGCGACAGTTGAGCAACTACCTGTTATTATAATCATTTGGTACTACTATAATTGTACTTAGCTAAATTGTAACCCCAGGCAGACGAATATTTGAATAATAACGAAAATTATATTGTTATGCTGTCAAAACCGTCACGTGTACCATCTTTGGTTGAGGCAAAACTATACTGGCCTGCAAAACTAAGTATCACACTTTTAAAATTGGAATAACTTTTTAAGTACACAAGATATACTTTCTAAATAAAAAGGACTCGAAAAAGAGTTTAATTTTGTATATAAAAACTTCATTTAAGAAACCTAGGAACCTTCTTTTAAGAAATGGCTGAAAAGAGCTTTAACAATAATAATCCTTTTCGAATTACAATTATTTTACCATTCACTTTTTTTGCTTCTATTTTTGTTTTCAAATAATAGGTGAAATTGCCGTTCCGTTTTGTATGAAAAAATTTAAACGAATTTTTTTAAAGTATTTGTTATTTGTATTAATCGAAGTAATCACCCATGCAATCAATGCATCTTTGCCAACGCAGTGGCAGTTTATTGATGCCCTTCTCAAAGAAATCAGCTGGACGGGAGGCAACAAATTCTTCAAAGGCATTTTGTACTGCCCCTCGGGTATTGAATTTTTTTCCCGCCAAGAAGTTATCCAAATTCTGGAAAAAGTAGTGGTCTGTAAGCTCAAGGTCTGGTGAGTAGGGCGGATGACGGAGAGCTTCCAACCCCAGTTCTTGCAACTTGGAGACCGTCTGCTGTGCAGTATGAGCGTATGTCGCGCGTTGTCGTGCAGGAGCAGCGGAGACGAGCGGTTGACCAATGCTGGTTGGAGATGTGCCAGCTTCTCCATCATTGTGTTCAGTTCTTCACAGTACACATCTGCAGTAATGCTCACCCCGTTTGGTAAGAAGCTGTGATGAATCACACCGGCGCTAGACCACCAAACAGTGACCATTACTTTTCTAGGGGTAAGTTTTCGTTTAGGGTATTGTTTAGGTGCTGAACCAGGATCCAACCAACTTGCTGAGCGCTTGCGGTTATCAAACAGAATCCATTTTTCATCGCAGGTAACAATGCGGTTCAAAATTCCTTCATTTGTGTGTCTGTTGCGCAGTGCAAGGCACGTCTCGACGCGTACTTCGCGCTGGCGATCATTGAGTTCGTGGGGACCCATTTGTCAAGCTTTTTTACCTTGCCAATTTGACGCAAATGGACCAATATTGTTTTGACGCTAACGTCGAAAGATGCTGCTAATTCAGCCGTAGATTGTGTATCATCAGCTTCCAAAATCGCCTTTAATTCGTCACTGTCGACCAAAGTCTTCGGACGACCGCGAGGTTCATTTTTCAGGTCGAAATTTCCAGAACGGAAGCGAGCAAACCAATAACAGGTGGTGCGTTGGTTTGTAGTGTTAGCTCCGTAAACGTCGTTGATGTTGCGTGCCGCTTGTGCCGCGTTGCTGCCACGACGGTACTCATATTCCATAATTACTCGAATTTTTAACGTATCCATGATGACGAAAAAGATTGAAATGCGATGAAAATGTAACACTAATCAATAAACAAATGACTACTTTTGGAAACAAAATTCCATGTTTTTAAAATAAAATTAATTTGAAATTAGAATTCTTAGCCAAACAAAAATTATTTTGATTTGAAATGGCCAGTACTGCAGAACGGCAATTTCAAAGTAAAGACCTAATATTTTCTTGATCGATGAGTCTTGTTACAAAAGCTAAGTTAGACAACAGAACATAAATTATATTTATCATGCCTCTTACATTTATTGATCATGACTTTTCTGGAACTAGGCATCAGTATGCGTCGTACTGCAAAAATGGTGGGTGTGACGTTTCGAACGGTCCAGCCAGACCCAGGTGTACTAGTGCCCGAGAAGACCGTTATATTGTTTCCACTGTGTTGAGAAATCGCCACCTTAATGCAGTTACAGTCGAGCAACAGCTTCTTCAGACCCGAAGGGACTACATTAGTGGCAGTACAGAGAGAAGAACACGAGTGGCCCCAAACTGGAGAGAGAGTATCGAGTAGCGAGACTGCGATACGCCCGTGAACACATACAGTGTGATGAAGACGAATAGTTAAGGATTTTGTTCACAGATGAGTCTCGATTCTCACTTTTCATTTCTGATTGAAGGCGAAGTGTATACAGGCGGCCTGGTGAGCGATACCTTCAAGACTGCTTCTCAGAAATAGTCCAGTACGGTGGAGGCAGTGTACATGTATGGGCTGGCATATCTTCAGAAGGTCGCACAGAGTTAGTGGCCATAGAAAATGACACTTTGACGGGGGAAAGATATGCCCAAGAGATTCTCAACGACTATGCAGGGCCGTATTTACCAGATATGGCTGATGGATCGATGCTGATGCATGATAATGCCCGGCCACACACGGCTCAGGTCGTTCAAGAGTATATTCAGGAGGTTGGTATCAGCGCGATGGCTTGGCCACCAAGAAGTCCTGATCTCAACCCGATTGAGCACGCCTGGGATGAGCTAGGGAGGCTAGTCAGAAGCCGCAGACCACTACGTACTACCCTCAGGAGGGTACTAAAACAGACCATGATTGAAGAATGGTAGAATATTCCCCAACATCGGCTCCGAAACCTCGTGTTCAGAATGCCAAACCGGCTCGAAGCTGTAGTCAAAGCCCGAGGAGGCAATACCACTTATTAAAAATTAAATAACATGTAAAACATATTTATAAATGTTAATTGAGTTTTTAGACACTAAACTAAAAATGGCTATTTTTATTTTTTTATCTTTTTTTGAAGTTAAAAATGTTACTAATGTATAGTTTACTAGTTTCAAAGGAAGCTGATAAAATTTGCTATGAAATGTTTTTTATTTTAAATCTTTAACTTCTATAGATTAGAAAAAATTGAAATTTTAAAAGTGGAGTACCTACTTAGTTTTGCAGGCCAGTGTTTTTAGGTTTTTCTGTTACTTTATTCTCAGATAGGTAGCCCAAAACAAAAAAGATAAAGCGAACCTTTAAATAGAATAGCGTGCGTATAGCATATTTAATAAAAAGTAGTTTAATTTAAAGGGTTCTCTAGTTTGTCACACTATCACCCTATTCGCCATGGCACACCGTGCTGCGGCGGAATTAATATTTATGTCGCCAAGCGGGTGCGGCCGATGTATGGAACCTTATGAAACTATTTTAAGCCAGCCATGAACAATATGGAATATTTTTATCGTTATTTTCGAGGGGGTTAAAGTAACACATACGCAAGTAATTAAAAAAAAAAAACATCATTTATCATTATGTTATTAAAATGAACCATACTTTTAATTATGTAAAACATAGTTAGCAATAAGAATCTATCAACAAACAACATAAAAGGAAACTGAATCAATTAAATACTTACAGACACCGTCATATCATAAACAACCCGGCAGCAATGAGCACCAATTACTTGTCTCCGGGGTTCGCCTCCTCGGCCGCCCTGCAGCACCTCAATTAGGAGCGCACTCATAAACTCGCAGTCCCCCAACACCACCACAACACTTGTTATCGATAAGGAATAGTTAGACAAAACAATTGTTTGTAAATAAGGCCGGGCGGGCGGCGCGCGCTAGGCGGGCGGCGCGAGTGACGCGGGTCAACGACCGCGCTGTTGGCCCGCGTCGCCATGGCAACGCTGCAGTCCTCCTAGATCAGTTCCGGTAGATGGGCGGGAAGGTAAAGATTGCAGGTGATGCAGTAGACCGAACCTACCTGATAATTATTTCAGAAGAATTTTGGGATTATGAAATTCTATTATTATCAGACAGCCCCTCAATGAGTTAACTATGAATGTTTATACGGGAAACCTTTTTGGCCAGGTGCACTCTGGTTTTTAAATCTAGACGATAATAAACAAGTCATTATATTTAGAGCTAGCCGTGAAGAGCGCATGCGCCACATCTGTAGATAGATCTGTGACCTTCAGACATCGCGGAATGTTAGGATTTCGTTTATTTATTTATGTTCTCGCTAACCACATTTACCGAGATGAATCATGAACACAGGAAGAAGAATAAATAAGTAGGTACAGCTATACAGCCTTGAGACTTCGGATCAGGTGGCTGATGCCGTAACGTCTCTTTTGACTCTACTACCTACTACTACTCTGCTCTACTTACCAATTTAATCTTTCAATGAATATAAAAAAAAAATAGGAACTGAAAAAAATTGGCGATGATATTTGTGGCCAAAAAAATAATACAGAAAAGACATTGAACCGAGGATCATTGGAAGTTACAAACGCATGTAGTAAACTGTAAAGCTTGGACCAAAAAAGTTTTCGTATTATTATTTATTACTGCCTCTCTGAGTGTACCTAAAGCTAGGCAAGAACCAGAACTAGCAGAATGTCGTCTAGTCTGTGCGTTGCATTATGTAAGTACTGCACTCGGTCAAGGCTGAGAGGTGACTGCTCCTTGTTGCCGCGTCGCATTGTCTGCAACTTGTAATGTTACGAGCCGGCTTGATAATACGTGCTTAGATCGGCAGTATTATGAATTGGGCTGATTTTGCGAAGCTTGTACTACTGTGTAGACCGTACATCTCTGCTTACACCTTCGGGAAAGAGGTACAGGCTAGATGGTTTACTTGTCTTTAAATAAAGTTTTTAATAAATAAATATTTTTTCAAGTTGTTTGAAAATAATTTAATTTCTTAGTACCTATATTTAGAACTTAGATTATTACAGTTATATTACTTAGATTTTTTTTTAAGTGACTGACTATGAATTTGAAGAAGCCTTGGCTTCTTAAAATTATTTTTTTTTTAATATTATTTTTATTTACAATTTTGTTTACAGTCGTTTGAACATAGATTATGACGTCATGAAGGTTCTGTAGTTTCTATGAACCCGCATGAGAAAGAAGAGTGCCATGTTAGTAATAAAGTTTTGATCCTGAGTCATTTGAAACAAAGAGGCTTTTAATTTATATACTTACTCTATTAAAAGAGGGGCCCGTGGCTAAATACTAACAGCCGCACAGGTCGATCGATCAGGTTAAGCTACGCTTGCCGCGGTTGGTCTGTGGATGGGTGACCATCTTTACATACCGAGACCCCTCCGTGCCTCGGAAAGCACGTTAAGCCGTTGGTCCCGGCTGTTATTCGTGGATCTCTGACAGTCAGAAGCCCGTAAGTCTGACAACCAGTCTTACCAAGGGGTATTATCGTATTACCCAGTAACTGGGTAGTGGAGGTCAGATATGCAGTCGCTCCATGTCAAATGCTGGTATTCAGCTGCATCCGGTTAGACCGGAAGCCGACCTCAACATAGTTGGGAAAAGGCAGATGATGACTTATTCTATTGAAAAACAAACTCAACAGTGCTGAAAGTTAAAAGGTCTATAGTAAATTTCTTATTTTATTTATTTGGGAAAATAAACGGTTGCACATTACAGTATTACAAAAAATGATTATTTATATTAGCTGCCGCACCGACTGCATTTATTCCGTCATCTTTTGGTTGTAAAAGCCATTTCAATAAGATTGTTGGTGTTATTTCATAATAATGCACTTTCCTCTTAAAAAGTAAGTGTTAGATAACTAGGTACCTATCTAAATGATAAAGAATAAGTGGTTCTGTACTAATTATTAGAAAAACTGAAATGTTTAGATCTTTTAATGCTTACTACTGCTATCTATTCTCTCCGGTAATAACTAAAACAACCATAGACAAATCTTGATAGTTCCAGTTATTTTTACTAGGGGCGCTGGTGTGCACGGAACATGGATGGCTAGCACTGCCATCTATCCACATTCATGTGAACAGCGTTTGGAACACTGAAGGAATAATGTCATAATTTGCTAAAAGAGGGCGCTACTATACAGATCGTTTTTGTTATTTTTGGCGCAATTTTATTCGAGGAATTAAAAGTTATGGAAGGGACTGCGTAGAAACTCGTCATACGATACTTTATTTCTTCAAACTTTTTACTCTTCGACATCAGTGACTGACGGTAAAATAACATTTTATATAAGGAACTTCGCGCTAAAAGTTTTAAAATTCTTTTCCGTATTTGAAAAGTCGTTTTCCAAACAGAAAAATACTGACTAACATAAACTAGTTGATCCGCAACTTCACACCGCCTCAGAATCATTATCGAAATTAGACAATCCCTTCTCGAGATATCATCTAAAAATCCGTTACATATAAAATGAATGACAAAATGAATTATCTTCATTATTCCTTTTTTTCCTGAATTTTTCCCATGTTATAATAATAATAATAATAAAACTTTATTTCGGACTACAGTTTCCATAGTTTTGTTAGTATTTTAGTGTTAGTAACAAAGATAGTAGGCAGGTAGGACATCGATACGGTCGAATTTTAGGCAGTTCTTGAGTTATAAATGGTGTAACTAACCCGACTTTGTTTATTTATATAGATTAGGTCTAATACTCGTGTTCTATATTTTGCACACCTATTTAGGAAATAATGCAAAAGAAAGAGGTTATCTTCTGTAACATTTTATAATTCTGTGTGCAAATTTATATGATTGATTTGAACTGAAGGATTTTTATGTAATTTTCGTCCCGTCTTATTGCAAAGTTATTTTCGTGAGTCATATCGATAACCACTGCTCTATTATTGTGTGCCGCGGACCGTTAACTCTACTCCGATTAAAACGTAATTTCGACACTTTTAGTAACGTTCGCTTGAAATTTATTATTTTATGTAACGGGAGTTGTTACCTGCAGGCTAATTGCGTCACACTATCAGTGACAATGGGTTTCATTTTGACAGCTCAACAACATTCATTGCGTTATTTACGTTGTAGAGCAGACACATTTTTCGAACATATGGAGCAATGGATTAGCAATATGCTTCAAAATAATTCAAATTGAGAGTAATAGTGTGTTACACAATTAGGGTGCTGACGTCAATTAGTTTCAATTTTCGTCACAAGCACACACATTGATTGGCAAATTAAACAACACAACTAGTGTATGAAATTAATTAAAACCAATTGTACGTACCTACTGGCTTCGCGTGTATACCTACAATTTACGATATAATAGTGGAACAATCTGGCTCTAATACAATCGTCTGTTGATTGATAACAATCAAGTATTGATCGATGATTACTCGGCAACTGGCAGGTATTCATTCATTGTTACGCATTTTGACTAAATGTATGGTATTATTGGCATACTTGAAACCACTTTACACTACAGAATAAATTTTCATAAAAAAATGTAGGCCGACTGAATAACGAAAGAACTCGGAATAGAAACGGTTTTTTATATAACGACCTCAAGGCAGTATACTCGTAATAATAGTTAGGGGAAGGTTTGGTATATTGGACCATTCGTTAAGTTGGACCACCATCAAATAACATTTTAGCAGTTTATTGATTTTATAATGTGCAACACCAAACGGCAATCAACTAACTTCACTACACATCAGCCATTTTGAATTTCTCATAAAACAGCGCGGCTAGTTGGCATTAACGAAAAACGAATTTCATTGTTTTTCATGTAAATTTTGGTGTTCTTTGCTAGTGGTGTAATTAAGGCAAAGGTAAACTGTCTATATTTATATTTTTAATTGAGATTCGTTATTAATTAACAATTAACTGGTGATAAACATTAGCCGGCTTATATAGGTTCTGTTCTTATCAAATTCGTTTTTTTTATGCAAGTAAACAGTTTGCTTAAATGGACCACACATGGTCGGTTAAAATGAACTGGTAAAATTTGTTACGAAACTTGCTTAGAAAAAAACTAAACTTGATAAGAAAGGATCAAAAGTGGATTGGCTACAATGTGTGCGTTGCCATAACTGGAATCGTGAAACTTGCTCCACTAACCCCGATATTTGTGATGATTGTCTGAATTAGTCTTTTTCAAACTTATTCAGAATTTTGACTGATTTTTTAAAGTCTTTTTAGTCAAAGTTAGATTTTCTATCGTTGTTGTTTGTACGTAGTACGAGAGATATTTTTCTTAAAAGTGTTTTGTTTCGTTTTATAGGTAAGTTTTCTCTAAGTCCAAATTACCAACCGCGTGGTCCAATTAATCCTACCGGTTGGTTAAATTGAAACAAATATCTGATCTCATAAAATGATGATTATCTTAAGTGTTGCTATAATTATGTTGATTTTTATTAATTATATGTGAAGCCAAATAAATATAGTTTCATTTAATACAGCTGTTGTCTGTGCTATTTTCAAAGAAGCATTTCAAAACCGCATTTTTTAAAAAATGGTCCAATATAACAGACTTTCCCCTATTGATGAAGGTAATATATTAATAGTTATTGGTGACCGGCGGTGACATTTACTTTAAAAAAAAAATGACACAACATAACGTAACACCACGCCTTGTTTCCCCGAAGGGTTCTGCAGAGGTATGCCCATAGTACCTACTCCCACGAAGGGTTCTGCAGAGGTGTGCCCATAGTACCTACCTACTCCCACGAAGGGTTCTGCAGAGGTGTGCCCATAGTAACTACTCCCACGAAGGGTTCTGCAGAGGTGTGCCCATAGTACCTACTCCTACGAAGGGTTCTGCAGAGGTGTGCCCATAGTACCTACTCCCACGAAGGGTTCTGCAGAGGTGTGCCCATAGTACCTACTCCCACGAAGGGTTCTGCAGAGGTGTGCCCATAGTACCTACTCCCACGAAGGGTTCTGCAGAGGTGTGCCCATAGTACCTACTCCCACGAAGGATTCTGCAGAGGTGTGCCCATAGTACCTACTCCCACGAAGGGTTCTGCAGAGGTGTGCCCATAGTACCTACTCCCACGAAGGGTTCTGCAGAGGTGTGCCCATAGTACCTACTCCCACGAAGGGTTCTGCAGAGGTGTGCCCATAGTACCTACACCCACATTTCGCCAGTTATTTACCTTTATTTATTGGTAGCATAATTAGTTATTGTGTTACCTTTCGTCATCGAGTGTTTAATTTAAATGAAATCAAATCGGAATAGATAGGTAATTTGATTCTTCCAGTGACACCCACCTGATTCCTCGAAGGAGTTATTTTAAAGCCAGTCAAGAACAAAGCCTGCTCCCTAAATTATTTCAATACAATTTAGAAGCCATTAAATTAAAATAACTTTTGTTTTATGAAGCTCGACGAATAAACAAAAGACAGGAGAAAGGAACAAATAATGGTGTGTTACATTAGATATAGTTTCTCTTGAAACGGCGTGAAATAGTTTTAATTAGCACCTAATTGAAGTAAAAGTAGGTTTCCTTTATCTTTAATCAAAATTGTTTTAAAATTGATGTCACTTTCACGTGGATCCGGCAGGCGGGCTGGTTTTTATCTCGTCGATAGGACAATAGTTTTGATAGTCAGCTGAAGGAAGGAAGCAAGTTTATTCTTACTTAAAGGTGTTGTTGAACTTATTAAAAGTTTGCTTAGATATGTGATTTTTACTTTGGCAATTTTAAGTTCACTGATGTCAGAATCCCTCAGAACCTTTTTTGACATCAGAGCGACACCTATTATTGTCATCTCGGCAAAAACCTAGTTTCAAGCCAACTATATACTTCCCGATTTGGTAATCGAATCGGAACCCACGCAGCATCCAGTATCCAAGCAAAAAGTCTGCCAGCCACATGATTGGCTTAGATACGTGACCATATCAAACCAATTGACGCGTAACCAATAACCATGGCAACAGTTTCAATTCACAGCAACACGTTTCCCACGTCTGGATATGAGTTGAGAAGTTACAATTATTGTATGAGTGCCTACTATCTCGTGTTACCTTCATCCCGGCACTCAACAACAACACAATTTGGTACAAATTGTGCCATTTGTGTCGTTTGCGCCGCTTGCGCCGCCGTCGCCGTACGACACGTACTCCTCGGCTGATGTATTCAGGGCACGAGTGGATACGTTTACAAACCTGAAATATGATTTTGAATTAAGAACGTGTGACACGAATCATGGTTAATATTTTTGCAAAGGGATTCTGGGTCTTGCAATCCTAGTGTGAAATTGAGAATCTAGTAAGTAGACCGTATGCGATCTTTGATTGTTAGCTGTTCATAAAAACTATGAGCACTATAATTCAGTGAAGTAACTGCATAGTAGATAGGTATCTATATTGGTTTTACAAGAATGTAGAGTACCTACGTTGAAACAATCGTAAATAAGTAAATACTATTATCGTAGGAACGCTAAACAATACGCTACGAAAACAAATGGAAGGTCAGGCGCACTAATCATTTCGATTGAATTGTTTCCATGTTATGTCAACTGTAATGGACAAGAGGCCGAAGATGAGTTGTAAGTGAATAGAATTGATTCCAGGAAGGGATTCCCGGAGCCCGGGACCCCGGAGCCCGGGACCCCGGAGCCCGGGACCCCGGGACCCTCACAATCAGGCCTCGGGCAAGAGGGTGAATCTAATTTGAACAAATAACAAGCGCCCCAAGCGAATGTCAAAATGTCACTGACGAGAATCTGTTGTTCGCTGGGTCTAACATTTGCCTGCAGACGACCAAAAAAAACTGATTTGCAATAATTAAGTCGTTTTGTAGATGCAAAGGATCCACTCAACTGTCAGTGCCATTTGATTGCGTATCGATTCGTACAAATCGGAATGGAGAAGAAATTAAAAAGAGAAGCAATGAATAAGAAGTAACAGATAGACAGCTTCGTTTCTAATATTGTAGTAGATATAAGTAAAACAACCTTTTGTTGTTTGAATATTTACCATTTTCTTCTTATCATTTACTTTCCTTATTTTTGGCATTTTCCAAGATCCGCTTTGCCTAAAAGTCAAATTAATGGTTTTCCTTGTAACTAAAATTGTCAAGACGACATCTTCAGTTAAACGACATTCTCTGTTATTATAAAAGTATAATTATAGCATCCAAAAAAAACATCTCCGCGTTTCGTGGTATACATACAAAAACTGATCGATAAAAACAATTTGCAGTTCCGCAGACATTGCCTATTGGCCGTGAGTACGCTCATACCGGTCCAGTCATTAGGCCTGTACGGCGGGCATACCGCGGCCATTCCGCGCCCGCCACGGTCGGGCCGCTCCGCACAATACCCCGCAGCGCTCACGCGGCCACATCGCCCGCTGATCGTTTGTTTCCATTCTATACCACTATTGTTGCTTCCTTTTATAGAAATAATTGCCCTTTCAGCTGAGTCAGATGCTTATGTAATGTAGATTCACTTTTGTTTATTGATAGTGAATTGTGGGAAGCGTCTGGTGTTTTTAAGCGGTTTAGGCAATGTTTATTTAAGGTTACGGATCTGTTTTTGTTTCCAGCCATTAGTGCCAATATGTACTTATAATATATATCAATATCAATTTAGAAATAGGCATGTGCGTAAAGCGTATGTACTCCCGGCGGCTGTGGCACTACTTGGGGAGACCCTATGCTCGGCATGGTCTGCGTAGTCTTCGTCTTCACTGAGTGGATTGATTGATGCGGATATTGTGTGGCTGTCCTCAATTTAAAGATACTTAACTAATTTATTCGTTATTACGACGAGTACATCGAATAATTGCCTACTTAAGATCCACTTTCACATTGTTTGATTATGATTCATTAATCTGTTCGTTTGAAAAATCAAACATCTTAAATTAGAAACAAATTAGTGACGATTTATTCAATTACATGATGCAAACGCCTAAGGTCCTGTGCTCCAACTGATGTTGAGTACTTCGCACAGGACCTTAGGTCCCCGTGGTTCACACAGGTGGAGAACCTAGGTGGAGCACGAGTCCGGACCCAACTAAATAACACAATGATGGAAAATATGTCTACTACTGTGTGTAGAATTGTAGATACTTATTTTCTGGAATATTTTCCTGATGGCTGAATCTTCTCAGTTCACTTGAATAACTATAAAGATGGCGGAATACGATCCGTTGTGTGAAGTTATCGCTATGACTCGGTGTGACAGAAATGTATAATTTATATTGAACGCAGAAGGACATATTGTCTGGAACAGACAGCGCCGTCAGTAACTCATGCATGTAGGTAGTGTTATTTCTTCAAAAGTTTCAGATATATATTTCTGTCGTGTTCAAATAAGCAACAGTAATCATAATAATAGGACTTTACCTCACAGCTTCATTAATGAATTTCAGTTTTGAACTAAAATCCTTTACGTTTCTCGACTCGTACCTACGTGACATTCAGTTTCTACGTATTTACGTTAGTGCTTGCATTTAGTTAAATTGGAATCTATTTTTAGAGTCGCATTTTGAGAAATTACTGGTTTTAGTCGTCGCTGCATTCGGCAACTTTAAATAGGAAGTTAGACTCAAACTTTGTGGCCGGTCTGTGGTTTAATAAAATGGTTTTACTTTTATAATGCCCCTTCGCTTTGCGAGACGGTACGAAGAAGTTTCATAGTTTTACTTCACTTTTTTGCTGTCTTTGTCTATCACGCATCGTCAACCTGCAATGAGATTATACAACGTGTAACGTTAAATGCGCAAAGCCTCAGACACCCCAACTGATTTTTAATTCAATTGACACATTTTAGAGAGAAAATAAGTCATAAAAAAAATTGTAAAGGTTTTATGTGCTGTTTTAGTTTTACTGGCCGTTCTGATCGTTTCTTGCGTCTGCGACGACCCTCCATCGAGGGAGGAGTCGTCACCGGGCCGCTTCGCCGCGCTGACATTATTATTTACAATCTACGCTCGTAAACAACATAGGTTATCTTTGAACAGTGATTTAAATGTTTTCATCACACTTTTCCTTAGTAATAACAGCCGCACGGGTCGATCGAGCAGGTTAAGCTACGCTTGCCGCGGGTGACCATCTTTACATACCAAGACCACTCCGTGCCTCGGAAAGCACGTTAAGCCGTTGGTCCCGGCTGTCATTCGTGGATCTTTGACAGTCGTTACGGGTCGTCAGAAGCCCGAAAGTCTGACAACCAGTCTTTCCAAGGGATCATATACATGTACTCTTTGGTAAGACTGGTTGTCAAACGTTCGGTATTGTCCAGGAACTGGATTGGGGAGGTCAGATAGGCAGTCACTGCATGTAAATACTGGTAGGTATTCAGTTTCATCTGGTTAGACTGTGGAAGCCGACCCCAACATGGTTAATGATAAAGACATACTGCCGACACTAGTCTTGCCTACCTAAAGCATAGTAGCAGTGATGTCAAGTTTGCCTCCCCGCGGCAATATCCACTAGCTATAATAAATGTATCATTACAAAAACATGGCCCATGGCAGCGCCTACGTACCTCCTATAGAGATAAATATACCTACTCATTATTTTCAATGAATGCTGATAAACGTAACGTTACAAGGTCGTGAACATACAAACATATACTTACCTAAGTATTGTGAATTGTTTCTTTGCTTGACGCGAGAAAGTTCTTATGTAATGCAAATTCATTGAATCGCGACTTTCTAAAGCGGTTGCTATCAATACATACAATACAAATGAAATTACTCACTCATTGATGCTGCTGCATTGAGTCATACAGGATTAGAAAATTGATATAAATGAGATATTGGGTTGTGTAACGTAAACGAAAAGAGCTGTTTGATTGGATTATGTAATTGTAACTAGAAGATGGAGGTGTAAGTTAACGTATAAGTCAGTGTATTCTCGAACCTCGTCCGTTTCATTTGTCTCCTAAACACCCGACCTTACTAGGGGTTACCACATACTGACGCTGTGTGTACGTTGCCCGCTGCTCGTTTTCTCCTGGGATTTATGAAATGCAGAAAGGTATTTAGATTTAATAAGAAATAGAGCTCTCTACGACTATTACTTCACGCACAGGTCTACTAGCAGGTCGCCTAACAGGTGATTTACTCTCAGTAGCTTTTAAATCTGAAATGGCATGGTTTATTGCCTCACTCTCAGAGTCGCAGGAGTTGGAAAAAATCGTATTTCCTGCAGAAAACCTACATACACATTCCGTAATGATTATGAACTTGTAAAATACATTGTGTTTTTGAAAGTAAACTTATATTTTATTCATTTACCTTGTAAATGAATAAAATATAAGTTTAAAATATAAGTAAGATTTTCTATCGTCTACTGAATGAAGTTATTATATGTAGCTGTTAGCGAATCCGAAAAGGAGAGTAAAGTTTCAACCTCTATGATTAGTTTATAACTCAGTTAACATTTTGTGCTACATTTCTTTTCAAGTGTTTTTCGCACTGTTGTGTGGTAACACAATAGTACTTCATCAAACTACCGGATAGTCAAATCAGACTGCAACCCCTACAGTGCCGTTAAACGCTCAGTTTAGTGCTCCACGTGCCCCCAGCACTAACATCATTCTACCGTTACTACTTCACACAAGCGATATAAAAAACAGAATTATGTACCGACATAATTATGACTCATCTCACTGAACCTTCACTCAAGCAAGGCATCAAGTTCTGCCACGAGCCCTGGATACGTCAATACCTTTACCTTTAATGCCAAGATTTATTCAATTACTTGTATTATGTACTAAAATGCCAGATCAGTCAATAACTCTAAACATCTCTGTTGTTGTTTAAATAATAGGAAACCGGATGCGGTACCATCACGGTAATATTATCTATTTATTACCGTGGTACCATGGAGCGTTCAGTTAAAGCTAGTTCGACTGATAGCCGACCTACACTTGAAAAAATCTTATTAATAATCTTGGGTCTGCCATAATAAAAAAAATCTATCAACATATCACCTGAATGTAGAAAAAACCGTGACGCGCTGTTTAACAAAAGCAAGCAAAAACTTTAGCTGTATTGTAAAGCATAGTCAACAATAACACTGGTTTGCTCTTACGAAATGAAAAATACCACTCAGACTCCATCGAATGATAGTTTGAATATCATCGAACATTGAAAACTTGTTGACCTACCGTCCGCACGTACACCGTGCAATCTGTTCATAGTTTACCCATGACCCAGTATCACTACCGTTGATCGCATGAAGCCAGCACACCATGAGAGCGATCATGTGGCTTCAGTTGAAACCACTTCAATCGAATAATACCTACAGTCGTTTATTTTTTGTGTAGCCAATATCTAACGTAAACAGAGTTGAATCAAATACGTTATCTGGATGTTTCTCAAGAGATTCTAATGAGAGACAAATGTTGTATCTGCAGTCCTCGGGAGACCTTACAATGTGTTTTTCTTATTTGATTCGTTTCGTTTCAGTACACACCTACACTGCGAAATGGGCATCTGTTCTTCTGAATTTCTGTGATTTATATTAAACAAAAAAGGAAAAATATAGCATAGTGTGCACTTTTAAAGCCGGTTTATTTGAATGCATCAACACACAAACTTTATTTAATAACAAAAATTTCACGAGAGTTTTCATTTTCATCAAAAATTTACGTTCCGCGTACATTACCTGTCATGGAAGTTTTTAATTTGAGAGCTGTTATAGTCAAACCCGACGCTTGACGGACTGTCAATTGTTTGCTACCATCACCGCAGAGCCGTGGCGGACTAAAGATGCGTTTTCACTGGCGTGTTTTGTCGCCGAAAATAAAAAAAAACTAGATACTAGTAGTCATCGTTGAATAATTTTCTTACGTTTTCTTTTCTTGCAGTCGCTATAACGTGAACTTGATAACATTCTTATCCCTTATTTGTTAGTAGGAACTGACTCTAATGTTCTTTACTGCCTATTACACCTTGTTTGGTGGCGCCATATTGAGCATAAAGACCGCAGTGATGTAGCGGAATCAGATAAGGATATTGAGTAGCCAGTCAGTCGGTATTAATGGTACTAATTTAAGAAATCTGTTTGCTATAGACCCTTCTCTTCTAGCGACCCTAAACGTGCTTGTCATGATAAGCAGGAAGGGTTACAGTTTGATTTATTGTTATCATTTTATGGAAATTGAAATCCCCGTTACGTGACTAATTACTAACAAACTAAAATTCTGGAATTTTGCTCCAATAGGCACGGCTGTAACAATGTTACGAGTATGCTATCGTAAAACCTGTCCTCAATGAAATTTTTACCCATCGAGTATGAAACCTGTAAATATTATTATTTCACACAACTTTTAGCACAATGTACCTACTCTTACACGCTCTAGTATCTAACATAACAACTAGTACCTAGGTACCAGTTATTATGTTAGATACTAGAGCGTGTACAATATTCAAGCCATTATCGTTTGAGGGAAATGAAACCAATAATATATTTTAGTGAGTTCTGAGAAAAAGCTCCAAATATTTGTATTTCCAGGGCAACGTTTGAGCTGATGCGCGATGAGCGAGGGTCGGCGTGTGTTTTCACAGATTCGTGGAAAATATTGCGCGGTTTATAATGTTGACCGAACGTAAACATTAGTTTTCGATTTCAGTACTCACCAGAGATGCGTAAAAGTTTATTTCCACTTGTAATTCCTATATTTTAAGGTGTGTATATTGGAAATGAAAAAGGTAATTTTAGTTTCATTTAACTTCTTCCTTGGCTTCCTTTTTAACTTCTTCTTGGCTTCCTTTTTAACTTCTTCCTTGGCTCCCTTTTTAACTTCTTACTTGGCTTCAATTTTAACTTCTTCCTTGGCTTCCTTGTTAACTTTTTCCTTGGCTTCCTTTTTAACTTCTTACTTCGCCTCCTTTTTAACTTCTTACTTGGCTTTATTTTTTTACGATATCCATAAGAAGAGCTATTTTAAGGTGTAACTGAGATATCGTAGCAAAGTACAATTTTTTTGTGAATGATAAAACCAAAAGGTTCTTGAAAAAGTTAGAAGTCCTGAGTTGATAATAATCTTCTTCATCAGCATTGTATTGCTTTCATGATAGGCACACAGGGAATGGTAGAACTGTATTTTATAAAAATACTCGACTTGCTTATTATAAAAAAAGAACAAAGACTAGTTTGTTATACCTTATAAGTTTACGACTCTCCGTTAGCTAATAATACTCAGCACAAACCAAGCGTGCCTTGCAAGCCGGAAAGCAGCAGATTCCACTCATTAACTTAACAAGAGCACACGTATTGGATTAATGACCGCACCAGATTAACTGTATCCTCATCAGTTCTAATGTAATTGGTCAGGAAGCGCTACTTAACCTGCGCTGCCCACGGTGGCCCACGGTGGCTCACGCGTGGGGAGCAAAGCTGATATTATGTTCACAGAACTCTTGTTCATAGAAATAGCAGATGAGAGATGTGGCGAGGGAGACCCCTATCGGCTAAAATAGATAGCAATGCAGCATCTAATTTACTAACTTAAGTTGAATAGTAACGTAGCGGTAATATTAACTTCTATGAAAATATACCGTGCCATGCGGTGTACTTGTCACAGATTATTATCCACTTCTCTTCCTTTAGATTCGGAGATAAAGCTGCTATACAGACGCTCTGGCTTTAAAGTAATTTGGATCCAGACTAGCACAGCCATTTATAATATATCCTTTTAATTGGGTAAACCACCAGTAGGACATAATTACGTATGTGCCTACTAGGTCATAGTAGCTGTGGTAATCAATCTCCTCGCTCTGTGGTGTCTGGTAACATATTTAGCACTAATTGGCACCGGCCGCAACGTTTGCACCGAAACATCCGAACGTAATCTGGAATTACGAAATGTAAGACAATTACATTATCGTTTGCAACAATAACTACAGCTCTGCCGTATTTATGAGCACCTGGTACTTTTAGATTCATTGTCGGTGCAATAAACTTTGGTTTAATAATAATTTTTAATGATAGACTCCCATGAGTCTAGTAAGCTGCAAGATTTTATATTGGGATCGTTTGGATTAATATAATTATTATAATTTCTTCACAAAGGCGTTAAACAAATAACAATTTACAACGCAAACGTTCGTAAGTTAACGTAATTCAATATGCAATTTTGTTCACCAATTTCGAAGAATTACATTTTAAATACAAATGTAGAAATGCGATCCCTGCATGACTAACGAGTGACCGCAAGACGCAAGGTGTCAGTGCGTAACTCAAGTTTAGTAAACACCTCCGTACTTGACAATGATAATGACTTGTGGGAACATAATTACTTACAAGGGAACACAATCACATAAACGAAAACACGGTAAAATTCATGCGAACAACGCGCGTTTCATGTTTCTGATCAGCGCACACGCACGAAGCATGTTTTCGGAACTAATTAATGATATCTGCGCGTTTCTTTAAGGATTATATCTAGGGTCGGCAGACTAAACCACATAAGTCAAAAAAATGCTTTTTGTTATTATTATACCAACAACGTTAAAATAAATTAATACATCGACGGACTAAAGCATATAAGTCACAGTCGGTCATAACAATTTAAACTCTAATGCGTACCTTTTGAACCTTATCATTCCCTTCATATCTTACGATATTATAAACAACATAAGACGACTTATGTCAAACGGTCGCATTCGATTTTTGTACTTGATAAGACGATGTCTAGTGACTTATGTGATTAGGAACGTTAAGTGGGTGACGTTATCGAATTGCTAGCTTGAGGGTAGGTCATTCAAATTATAATTTATTGACTAAAAACACTGAAGTGCGAGTCATTCGAAACGTGCGACATAATTTCAGTCAGTAGTGATACGCTTATTCAAAAGTTTGTTTGGTTTGACTTATTTAAACAAAATACAATTTTAATACTCAATATGGATACTCGGAAGGAAGAGTACATCGAAGAAATATTTGCCTTCTCATTTAAGTATTAATAAAATGTACAGCCTATTTTGTGAAAATCGAGATGACCCGCCGTCAATAAAAATTTACAGCCAAGAGTTCCATAAATTAGGATTATCTTTCAAAAAACCTCGTGCCGATACATGTTATACGTGTGATAAATTCAAAATGAAAATTCAGCTGTCACAGGATAGTCAGGCCACAGCTGAATTAGTTGCTCAACATAATGAGCACAAGGCTGCTGCTGATCAAGCTTACGAACGCAAGAAAACTGATACACAAATGTGTAAGATTGACAGGTCTGTTCAAGTGTACACTTTTGATTTGCAGCAATGTTTACCAACTCCAGCTCTAAGTTCGTCTGTAGCGTTTTACAAACGTCAGCTGTGGACGTTTAATTTAACAGTTCATGATAACAAAACCGGCAAAGCTGTACCTATGCTACATAATGGTATGAAACCATTGCTGCAAGAGGAGCTAATCAGATAGCCTCTTGCCTTTATAAGCACCTCCAAACATATCTTCCCGAAAACACAAAACATGTCATATTTTATTCAGATACATGTGGAGGCCAGAACATAAATTCTCATGTAAGTTCAATGTTTACCTGGACTTTGCAAAAAAATAACATAGCCATTACTGACCACAAATTTATGATTCCCGGTCATAGCCATTTAGAAGTTGATACTGACCATGGATTTATAGAAAAGAAAAAGAAAAAAACCGAACTACAAATCTATCACCCGCACGATTGGATACAATTGATAAGATCAAGCAGTAAAAAATTTGAAGTAGTCGAAATGAAGAACACCGATCTTTTAGACTTCTCTTCATTGCTAAAGGGTCCGTTAGTATTGAGACACAAAGACGTAGATGGACAACAATGTAAATGGCTCGATAAAAGATGGAAGCGCTATGACAATGAATTCGGAGTAATTTCTTACAAAAACAACTTAGAAGAAGACACACCATTTTTTAAATTTTTGCTTGAAAAGAAGAGGTTCTGTTGCACCTGATAGTATTCCCATAATATCGTTACAGCCATTACCGATATCCAAGGAAAAAAAGACGATTTAATTTCTTTACTTTCCCTGATGTCTTCCATAGCTTTTACAGAGATTTACCTACTGCGAACGATTTACGAAACACTGACCCCGATATTGTAGATAGTGAGGACGATGAATAATATATTTCTTTTAGATCACCTAAGTTGAATACCTAGTTAATACTTAGATATTGTATTGTAAGATAGAAATTAATTTACACCTTTTTTTATTTGTTTTTTCATACAATTACACTGTTCTTATACACATATGTCATAGTTAAATATTTAGCTATAGTATAACGTAGGTGTTCTTAATAATATAAGTCACGAAAAAACCTGTTTATTATTTTTTTATTTACTGAAGTTTATACTGCATGTTAGTATTATTTTGTAGACCTTACTAAATTAATAAAATGTAAAAAAATGTTTAACATTATTTTTTAATTTAGTTTTTTGCTGTTCCTGAAAAGTATGACATTTTGACTTATGTGGTTTAGTCTGCCGACCCTAGATATTATAGGATTAATTTTGCTTCTCCAAAATGTCACTTTTTGACTACTATGGCGTGAGTGAAACGTTTCCCTTACCTAAAGACAGACACGGTGGTTTGGGAGACATGCCCTTCTTCCAAAAGGATTTCGTGTACTCCAGAGAAGCATTGCAATTCACTTACAATAGAACTGTTCCAGTGTGTATGTTCGCACCTTGACCTGCCAGAACATTAGAACAATGGTGTTTTGATAGTAGTTCCGGTACTTTAACACCCATCCAAGGTGAGGTTTAGACGTCGTTACCCTGGTTTGTTGTTCCGGTCGACCTGCGTTGATGGTTCCGCGAAAGTGGTCATGCCCTGTACACAATGGGTTATATTGTTGACACTTTCATGATGACTGTACCATTTTTGCCAAAATTCCGATCTAATTCAATTAGAAAATAAAATATTAATATAAATGTTGTGTATTCATACGTGTTAGGTGTCTACCTATCAGGTTGGCACAAAAGCAATGAGACACTTGGTTTACGTTTTATATTTTTTTATTATTATTATTTATACAATTTTAAGAAAGCTTACAGACTACTTAATACATGTAAATGGTAACGAACACAAAAACAAAACAAAAGCAACAAAAGCACAGACAAAACAAAACAACAAAACAAAAGCTTAGTCAATGATGTAATCACCATTAGCATCTAAGACTCCTTGCCAACGATCCGGCAAAGTTTGGATGCCTTTCGCCCAGAACTCTGATGGCTGTGCCTCGAAAAAGTTGTTCAACTCCGCCTCTACATCAGAGAAATCATTAAATTGTTTACCCCGCAAATGTTGTTTCAGGGCTCTAAACAAATGATAGTCTAACGGGGCGGAGGTCTAGGGAATAAGGTGGGTGGGGTATCGTCTCCCAGCCCAAGTTCTCCAACTGTTGGCGAACGGCACACGCGACGTGAGGTCGAGCGTCATCGTGTAGTAAAACTACATTGACTTGTCTTCGTCGTTTTTTCTTGATAGCAGCAGATAGTTTGGTAAGCTGGCTTGAATATTTGTCAGCGTTTATAGTTTCATTGTGTAATAGTTCATAAAACAGCATGCCTTGCGCGTCCCAGAAGCAGCAAAGCAGAACTTTTAAGCGATTCTTTTGACTTAGCCTTGGTTGAGTTGGTGGCGTTTCTTCTCGAAGCAGCTAAAAAGCACGACGTGTATCGTTCTCGTAATCAATCCATGATTCATCTCCAGTAACCAGATCAGACAAAAACTCTTTACGTCGGGGTCGCAGCAAAAGTGATTGACAGATAGCGACACGGACTGCACGATTGGCGTCTGTAAGGAAGTGCGGTACCAACCGAGTCAAAACTTTTCGTTACCCAAGCTCATGCAGTTGGTATTCCACGGCTTGGTGACAGCAGTTAAGTGCTTCCGCTAATTCACGAGTGGTAGCATCCGGATTCGGCTGCAGTTCGCGGCGAAATTCGTTATCATTCACTGCGGGTGGTCGTCCTGAGTGTGGCTGACTTTCAAGGCTCCTGTTTCCTGATTTAAAATGGTCAAACCATCGGGACACCGTCGCATGGGTTGTACTTCCAGCGCCTAATGCAGTGTCGATATTGTCAGCCGCAGCCTGCGCCCTGTGGCCTAACAAGTGCTCGTATACGAGTAAATATAGTGTTCGAACTTATCGCTAGTCCATTTTTCTTCAAACTGACTAAACCGATCGCGAGGGCGGCTTTATAGTGGGTCCACACGATACAGACTTTCATACAGACTTCTATAGAATTTTGTCTGTGTGACTTTTTATCACACCGACATTTGTCTGTACTGCTTAGATGCACAGACCAAATTCTATAGAAGTCTGTATGAAAGTCTGTATCGTGTGGACCCACTATTATATACTCCCACAACACAAGTACCTAGGACGTTCTAAAACATTCTAGAATCTAAAGACTACAGCAAGCTACCCCACCTAGGTTCTATGCTATAACCCAGGTACAGCAGCGGCCTCTCAGGCCGTTCGTCACCAGTTACGTTACAAAAAAACCATGTCACCAGTCAAAGGTTAAGTACCTAGTCGTACAAAATTAACTATGAAAAATGTTCTGTAACAACTAGCTTCCGTACCGTCAGACTTACATCTAATAAAATTCAAAATTAACCGCGAATTCATTCAGGCTATTGATGTTTGTGTAAATAATGGGTTTCCTGACAAAGATATTCAAAGGGAACTGAAAACCTCGGTTTATTGAAACATGGTTTACAAATTATGCCATAATCAGTCAGTTGGAAGATGGCCGCAAGTCTGTTGGACCTAGGCCTTTATCTTACAGATCGCAAAGAGTTAGCGAACGATACGGCTTATATACTAGCTGTACTCACAGCTGTGCCTGCCTGCCAGCTAGAATAAATAATGGATGTAAAACAAAGTAAGTACCCACAGTTTCCGTTAGTTAATAATATTAAAATTAAATCGTGTTATGGTCTGCTACCTTCCCGCTTCATCGGCATTCAAATGGGTTTTTCGTTTCATTATGTTAAACTGACAACTCCTCTCAAATGTAATGAAAATAGTCATTCAGTAGGTCAGCGGTATAAACAATCATAAAAAAAATACAAAAAAAAAAACTAGAGAGAAACCCTTCTCTACTACTTTCTTCACTGAAAGTAAACTACAGTTCAAATCAGAAACATGAACTACATTCTCTATTCTTTTCGCCAAAGTATCCGCATCAATGGATACATCACCAATACCCACAGCCACCACTTTTTGTCCATTAGCCACAGTAATCGTTCCACCTTGTACGGGCCTAGAAATGCTGAACCACTCGCGATGCGGAGTCATATGAATGGTCGCACTGGAATCAATAATCCATTTCCCATCATTTGTATCCATCGTAGATACAGCCATTTCCTTCACAACAACCTGTTCCACTTCTCATTATTTATTTATTTATTAAAACTTTATGCACAAGTAAAAAAAAGTACTGTACAAAGGCGGACTTAATGCCTGAGGCATTTTCTACCAGTCAACCTTAGTGTGATGCAGAGACAAAATATGGTAGGTGCAACATACGGGATAGATAGCTAGGAAATTACTATACAATACAAGAAATAATAACAATACATAGATAGATACATATATACATACATATAAACAAAATGAACTGTCTGGAGAAAAATTATCATATACATTATGGCAATCTGTACCTTTAAAAACCTCTCCCGACACGTTCATAGCCGTCTTATTCTTCTTTTATCTTGTCTGTCTTAGCCGTCTTATACATTTGGGACTTTTCTGTTCTGGTCGCCTACACTTAAAGCAGATTATGGGCTTCTTCTTTTTGCTTATAGAACCTGTTGAAATTAGCGCAGCCACCTTGTTCTGGTGAGGGTCCTTAGAAAGCTCGTTTAATATCTTTGCCTTTCGAATTCTTTAAAGCCATGATAAGCGGTTCGTATCGTGATTTCAATCCTCCGAGAATAATTGCAGCCAGAGTTCCACCGTCGATCTTATTACCAATATTTTCAAGTTCTTGAGCAGTTCTCATAACGGCGTTGATATAAGACTCTACGTCTTGAAAAACGACCAAGGTATATTTGTATAATCTACGCTCTAGAGAGAGCCCGACCCACGCCTTTATCCTCCTACGCTTTTTGTAAAGCACTCCAAGCATTTCGTACTTGCGAAATTGCACTTCCGTCTACCGTAAGGCATATTTTTGATAACGCCTTCTGGTCATTACGAGAGTGCACATGCTCCGCCGTTTTATCAGAATCATGTTACCCAATGATGGATGTCCACATCTTTTCATGGATGAGAAGCATCTTCATTTTGAACTTCCAGGTTGGGTATTCGTCTCGGTTTATTAACATTTGAATACTTTGAAAATTCAAACTATTCCGTGACATTATCTACTTTAACAATAAGCAGCTTCGTGCTGATAATGTGTTGAAAGAATAAGCTTGTTAAGTATAGAGTGACATAGAAATCTTTGTGAAAAAATTTTGAAATGGCCCCACAGGCCACAGCTGATGTCCTAGACAAGTGGCCATACCTTATGTCAGTCCCATACCTTATGTCAATCCTATACCTTATGTCAGTCAACCAAAATACTATTAGAAATCTATTTAGAAATTAAATTATATTGTTGGAAAATTAAATAATGTCAACTATAATAAGGTCATCTGAAGGGCAAAAACATAAGTCACTTATAATCCAAATAGTTGTGTGACCTGATGGCTGCGTGGTGCTGGCTGCTGCTACCCGTCAGGACATTAGCTTCACTATTTGTGAAATTAAATTTGGTTTTCAATCAAGTCGACTGCTTCGAGAGAACAACGAATTTAATTCAAAACAATTTGGCGATGCGGGAAAGTTTTGGCGGGTGTTGTGTTCTTAGTGCTTAAACCGAACACAATTGAAGTGGTTTTAACTAGGTATTTCTTTGATTTTTTATTTGTTTTTTATTGAATAGGAATAAGTGTTTCTTAATAGCAACAATAAATTAAGACTAGGCATACATAAGTAACACAACGATTTAGAATGCGGTGTACCCACCTACATAAAACCTATTTAACAAACTAGCGCTTTCAGTAGAATAGTTAAGTAGTACGAGGATAATAAAATATGAATAAATTTTTCACTTCGCCTCTCTCTAGTTTAACCTCGAGACGAGAAAATTGAGTTACCTAGGTGTTACAGGACATTTTTAGTTTTTACGTATTTTCCCGCAAAAGTATTTAATACAATTTACTTCTCTGCATCCATGTAATACGTTTTAAAGTAAGTTAAAATTCAAATTCTTTATTTTAGACATGAGTCCATAGTGTTATCAACAAAATAACTCAATAACTAGTGTTAGTAATAAGGAGATAATACTTAAATATCAACTGGTATGGATTGTTACCCAGTGGCGCAGCGGAGGCAGTCCAGTCCAGTCAGGCGGTTAGGTGCTTAAGCTAATTATAGAGAGCAGAGTTTCTGCGAACATAATTATGACTAAGTACTTCCCATGGATTGGATTCGTTGGATGATCTTTGTTCAGAAACAGTTAATAATAATAATAATAATAATGCTTTATTGAAAACAAAGTAAGTACACAATTACATAAGCGCACTGCCTCCTGAACTAGGTTGTTAGCCTGTATCTCAGGAGACAGTTCCCTTCCAGTTTACATAATTACTAGATTCTTACAGCGTTCTCAAGTAGCTGAAACTAAACACAAAAAGGTAAATTTAAATTTAAGTTAGAGTAGCATCTACAAAATAATATAATAATAAGTATTGAATGAATCCCTCTACGTGATTACATTATGACTGTGATGCCGTCCACACTCCACAGTATGACGGTATGCATCCACAGGACCTCATCTTCAATAGAACTAGGTATATCATATCATTTGACAAGTAGATATATGTATATCCTATAAACAACTTAAATTGCAGTAGGTGTGTACTCACTGCGTGTAAATATTTTTAGAAGTGGTTTCCTGCGACCGGTTCTTTAACGCACGCGCTGATGTTTCGATTGTATACCCACAAACAAGGATGTATTATTATGCACACAAATAAATACATAACGTACCTATGCAATTAAATGTACCTGAAGATGGTATACCTGAAAATCGAATCATGGTTAGCCTCATTTAGCATAATGTTCCCTAGCGGCAGTATAGGTACATAATGTTCCCTAGCGGCAGTATAGGTACATAATGTTCCCTAGCGGCAGTATAGGTACATAATGTTCCCTAGCGGCAGTATAGGTACATAATGTTTTTTTTAATTTTACACTTTTTAATATGGTCACATTTAAAAAAAAATCTTCATTAAAAACGTTGCCGTGTCTATTTATTAATAGGTCAAGCAAGCCAAAGTCAGCGCGGCGCAGCGGTTCGGTGACGACTCCTCCCTCGATTAAGCGTCATTGCAGACGCAAGAAACGACCAGAATAGCCAGTAAAACTAAAACAGCACATAAAACCTTCACAATTTTTTTTATGACTTATTTTCTCTCTGAAATAGGTCAATTGAATTAAAAATCAGTTGGGGTGTCTGAGGTTTTGCGCATTTAACGTTACACGTTGTATATGTTCTGTTTTCATTTCTGTGTCAACATTATAATTCAAACGTTTTTAAAAATATAATTCCAATAATAATTGTTGGAATGATATTTACAGTAAGAAGGTCATTTTGAGTGTAAAATGGATTCACACGTCTGTCAACTATTTATGGGCCCACGGTACCAGGCACCCAGAGACTGAAAGATAAATCGCCTACAATTAAGAATAAGCACGTCGCTCGTCATGTGGACAAGATGAGGTTTTCTGATGCGTGTTCACTAGGCGACAATAGCTGAGTGAAAAGGAGTTGTAACATCGCGCGATGTTACAGAGTGACGGTATTATGTAGGCATAACTGCATTGCTGCTTAATTTTATGTGTTCGAAAAACTGCAGAATCCAATCAAAGTTAAAAAATCTCGGTACCAGTTAATATTATCGACCAAACTTTCCAGTCGTATGAATCGCCAAACGTTGAATTTGTGTAATCTAAAATTTTAATCTTGTTTCACATATACAGTACAAAGGGATTACGGGAACAAGAAAAACTCTTAAGAGTATAATAGAAAAAAAAAAACACGCCAAAATCTCGGGCAGCATGTCGCAACATTCGTCGTCTAGATATAAATGCTTTCACAAGTGTATGTACATCGTAAACCAATAATCGGCCAACAGGAAGAGCTTTCGTCGCGCCCATTCATACTGCGCGCACGCACACCACGAAGACCCGGAACTAGGCCGAACATAACGGTTATTTTGATGTTTATCCGGCTAATGTGTGCTTGTTGGAGAGAGTACTGGAATTTAGTGATAATGGCTAATGTGCTTGACGAGATGCTTGATCAGGAATTTTGATTGTTTTATTATTGAGTTGAGATTTAACAGCTATTTTCATTGAGCCCTACAACACAGCAAGCCACTTGTAGGATCGAAAAACAACTAGTTAGTACCTTCATAGAAATATAATTTTTACTAAAGAATGACACTGTTTTTCTTTTACATTGAATGTTATCTTTGCAAGAACTGGAATATAAAGAATGCTTAACATAACTGCTTCAATGCTGAGAAGCTAAGAAATTACCATTCTCTCAAACTATATTTAACTAAAATTAGCGAAGCAATTCAAATATTTCTTAAACTTACTAATATTTATGGCCGTGGTCAGCAAGAGTCAAAGATAGCGTTAGTTTGTTTATCGCGCCATCCATCACTCTCGGCGCCGGCGGCTACTGTCGCAGCTGTCCGCGTGTCGGACAGCCGCGGATCAAGCACTTCATCACCGGAATTGTGACGCTTTAGCGTAATTCGGACAAAGTAGACAAATTCATGGTATACTAGGACTCTTACAGATAACTTCTTATTCGGTATGATAAAATTGTGCAGTATCTTTATTGAACTTTGAAAATACTTTTTCATATTGCCTAGGTACCTAAGGAATACTACCGAACTATTCTGTATTTTATTTCTTGAATCAAGTTTGTGTTTTCTATAAGTTTACGTGTTTGTGCTAGGTTTTCTGATGTTGCCTACCTGAGCCTTTTCCTAATTAATACTATTACTATTATTTTATTTATGAAATATTTCGATCAACAGCTATTTGAATTGAACCCTTTACATACTGTAAAACAAATGGTTTCACTGTTTTAAAACGCCCCACAGACCTTATTAACACCATCGTAAACGGCGCCTCACTTCAAAAGCTACGCGGTAATAAATCAGAGCTTCGTTTATATGCGTCGGCTTACATCTCACTCGGTAACTTCACTGTACATACGTCAGCGCCGGATGAAAGCGGACGGCCGGAAGGCAGGGCGTCGGAGTTTTGACGGATCTCTTGTGGCTAATAAACCTAAATTTTTAATCTTTCTTGTGGTTTGTCTTGTGTTTTTCAATCTCTTGTTTTATTTCAGTTTTTAATAACGAAGCTTTTCTTTTCAACTTCCAGCTTTATGACTTTGAAAAAAGTTTTGTTTGATGAGGATATTTTATCATGCAGTGGATGGAGGGTTTCCTTTAACGAACCTATTAATGAAGCCGAAATAGGTGCGGCACCCATGTATATCGCTGTGGCAAATCTGGAATTTATGTATAAAACACGTTTTTCAAATGAAAAGTAAAGTTACTGAAAAGACAAACAGTATTCAGTCTAAATTCATTGTGAATTCAATGTTTGGCTCACATAAAGGCCACACAACCCGCTTGGCAGGTGGGCGTGTAGGACCACGTAGGATTTGTGGAAGTGCACCCGAACGAATTCGGATGCATGTGTACCTATGTGTCGCACCGGTCGCATCGCTCGCACGTGTTTGATTACCCGTTCGAAGAACTAGGCGCTGGATTTACATATTGTTTCCGACACGTGAAACCACACAATACAGCTACAACAATGCTTTCAACCATGCTGCAGGTGAATACAGTTCCTATTAATATTATAAAGAGACTTGTTCATCTACGAGTCTCGTAACTTGTTGTCAACAATGTCGTTTTTTTTTATTTTCATTGGAGAAAAAGGTTTCCTCTATGGATACCCAAAATAAGTCTTCAGATTGAATAATAATATTCAATATCTTTCCGGATTTCCTCCCGGGCTTACTCGTACTAACAAATTATTAATGTAAACTGTTGCCTTCGCTAAGAAAAACGGATAATATAATAAAAACGGGCTCCGAAATAAAATATGTAATATTATTACTAACGAGCATATTCGCATTTTGAGCGTTCTTCAGTTATTCCAAAGCAAATATTTTCCGATGGAGGCAATAATACCCTGAACCATATCGACACTAGGGAAAGTAAACAGAAGTCTGACTCGTGCGATAGCAATTACTGCACGAGCCACTGATTCATTATCTTATATTACAGTCGTACACCTCTGGGTAACCCTTCGGGAAATGCAGGCGTCATGTATTATGCTTTGAGTGTACAGTCATACGTGTATAATCATGCGTGATAATAATTAGTCGTAGTAATAATTACTAATCAAATTGTTTGTTGATCAAATTGTAAACAGAGTCTAGATAATTACTTTTAAATATATATTGTTGAAGTAGAATGAAAAATGAAAATAATTACAATATATTATTTCTATAATCCTAATACACAAAAATTAAACATAAAGTATCAACTTAAAATATCAATCGAAGATCGTAAATGTAATTATTGTAAGGACACTTTGATTGCTGCGTTTTGCTTCCCTGCGTTACCGGGTACACAAAGACACAACCAGTATTAAATATCGCAACAATAAACAACATAAGCCCAAAGGCATTCTCATGAATTAAATGGGAATTTTAGCAAGTAATATTACTGTTATCGCCTTCACCGCGTGGCTCCCAGTCCCAGCAAGTTATTATTATTACACACATATTGTTTTTATTTTTGGGAGAGAAAAAAATGTTTGGCTCAAATTTGAGGCGTGTGATTTTATAGAAATTATTCCTAATTATCGGGTGCTTACAAGCAATGCCGTGAGCAACCGCTGACAATATATATACATATATTTGAAATGAGCTAATTAAAGCCCTTTCACTTGATACCCAACAGAGCTCAATTTAAAAAAAAACATTTTTTTAGGTCATGTCTTTGTGTTCGCTAGAGGGCGCCATGTTCAATTTAATGTAACGTCACTCAATCTATAACCAGCAGACGATCAAGACGCTTAAAAGATACCTCATTTTGCTAAATTATTATTTATTTATTTCCAAATTACATCTATCCTTACAGGGAAACCTATTAGTTTAATAGTTTAGAAGTTATGAGGGAACAGGTGAACATAAATATATATATACATACCGGTCAAAAACTTAACCGTACTTTTTGCTTCACCGTAGTCGGCTGATTAAAGATTATTGTATAGAAACCAATTTTACGGAATAATACAGCAAGCAACATCCAAACAACTTCTCGAACGGACAATATTCCCCAACTCGTCATTTTCGCTTTTTTTGGTATGGAATGAACCTTTTGAACGTGCTTCCTGTGGCAACTCCATGATGTTGAAGTATTTAATATAGGTTCCCCGAGCGACGCGGCCGCATTGCAACCATGACGCCGATGCCCACGGGCCTCGCCAGGAATGCCACTTAATTGCACATTATTGAGTGAGTTTCATATAGATTTTAATTGTTAAAGCTTTCCGTAAAAACTTTAAAAATAAAACTTGTTTGGTACTTAGAGTTTGTCGAGTACTTAATACCTACCAAACATGTTCTACATCCAGCTTTACTTTGTGAGTGACGCACAAGTTTGCGTGAGTGTTGTACAAGAGGTAATTCTTATAACACAATATAAACAATCACAAGTAAAGTGGTCCACGTCAATTAAATTTCTGCTGAGGCAATCTCACAGAAACTAAAATAAAGTAAGTACTTATAAATAAACTGCTTATTAAAAATAAATTCATACTAAATGATCTCACAGTCAGTATTTACCTAGGTTATTTTTTTGTGATTCATCAGAAAGAAATCAAAGAAACTTGTATTTTTTCCATTCCATCCGTTCTCTAGCGTAGGTAATAAACCTCACGGAAATTCACAATCTTGTGTAAACACGTAAAATCCCGCTGGATCTACGAAGAGAATTAGTTTATCCTAAGCCTAGACTTCGTTTGTACGAGTATCAGCCGCTTAATAATTTACAAGTGCACAGTTGAGATCTAGCGTTTATAGTAGCGTGTATATACAAACACCGGTAAAGAGGTCGGCCGTGTCGGTACAGGAACGGTTCGTTCACGGTTCTAAGCAGTTAATCTTGATGCAGAAGGCCAGGCGATAGAGAGAGAGAGTTAAAAAGTTTCGCTGTTATAAAGTCGAAAACATTTCAAATGCCCAGGAAGCTGCCGCTCTGACAAGCGATAACAAACATGACCAGCTATTCTATAACCAAAGAACCGACTCGATGACAATCAACAGCCAACTGCAGTTCTTTGACAGTTGCTATAAGGTTGCTGTCAGGAGAGAGATAACTGTAAACAGACTGTAGCCTGGAACTCTTAACCAAGCCGTCAGAATCGACTGGAAGTAGACAGGACTCCGACTGGGCTGGGCTGGAATTTGGACTTTGAGTGAAAAATGCTTAGAAGTTGCCTGGACTTAATCAATGAGAGCTCCTCCTTGATGAAACTGATTTATCTGGATTTTGACCGAGATTTGAATGCAAGTTACCTGGACTTGAGTCGAATTGGACTGGGATTATACTTGACTTTGGCTGGACTTTCATTTGAGGAATTTCTGTTGGTGATAGTCATGGAATAAACCTTCTTTACCTGCCTATATTGTGAATTGAACGAGAGAATGAGACCAGTTTTTGTTCACACGCCTGTGAGGCGTAAAAAGTGAGAGCCGTAGTGACGTGCGGTGAGGCGCTGGACGTCGGCGGTCAGTGGGTTGATGGCCCGGGCGAGTTGCTGGTCACTCGATGCACTCCACTGGTTTCAGGGACAATTCTTGTTTATCCTCGTTGCACTTGGAGTATTCCGATGTTAGATGATGGTAATGTTTATCACTGGATTGTTATAGGCTGAGAATTTTAATTGCAATCATTTAAATAATATCTTCCGAGCGTGACCACTGAACCATGGCTTTTGCCTTGAGCTGGGGAACTCCAGAGCCCCTCTGGAGTGGTCAGCTAGAGTTGTGCATTCAGACCCTGCAATACCTGCAAATTACGAACAAAACAAAATAATAAATACAACTCTCAGGGAAAAAACAATCGCTCAGTAAGAACTTTTCAAAAATATAGTATCAAAGTCCCTCGAAAGCTGCTCTCAACATAAATTCCTCGCTTCATCATAATTTTGAATAGGTAAGGTTCGCTCTCTCAATAACCGATACATAACGAGGTGTTGGACTTACTTGTGAACGACGTCGAGGCCCCCCCGGGAGTCCGGGACTGTTTAACATTGTTAGCAGGCGAGCGTTAGCCCCGGGGCGAGCTCATAAAGCGCAAGGTACACTGTCGACTATAAAAAAAATATATATAAATAAAATTCTGCTGGTCCAGCAATGGAATACTATCTCTCCCCTAGTACCCGATCGGTTGAACGGATGAAAGTTCTAGTTTGTTTCTAGTTTATAGCACTATTATCTGTGCCTATACCTTACGTGTTGTATAACCTAAACATTTGAAAGTCGCAACAAGATTTTATTCGCAATTCGAGCTCAAAAAGGCACAAAGTGACTACTACTTTCAGTCACACACAAGTTTGGGGCTGGTCTATGAACATCTAAGACAAAATAAATATTATGTACTATTATTTTGTCGTTTATTACGTTCTTTATTATATTATTTAATTTTTTTTAGAGTTCCGTAGTCAACAACGAACCCTTATAGTTTCGCCATGTGCGTCTGTCCGTCCGTCCGTCCGTCTGTCTGTCCGTCCGCACCTTAGCTCATGGACGCTTAGTACTAGAAAGCTATAATTTGGCATGGATATACATATTAATCACGCCGAAAGTGGTATAGTGGGGATGTTTTTTTGTCGTCTACCATGGTGTCGATTCAGGGATCCGTTTGTGACAAAAGCTTTAAAGTGCTAATATATCACGTCAGCTAAATGGTGGTTTTTGGATAAGTGAAAAATTCACGGTAGTAGTATATATAACGAAGTTAAAAGGAAAACTATCACAGCTAAGTAGACTTTATAAGATTACGAGTAATACTCGACCAACTTACATTTTTAGTTGCAATGTATGGGAGAACATGATTTTCAACTACAATGTTAGGTTTGTTCTTGGGATAAATTCATTGTAGTTCGTTCCGTACGTTCATTGTGCGTGGTCCGACACGCACTTGGCTGGTTTTTTTATATGGCAACATCGGCAATTATTGCTCGTCGCGCTAATCGATCTATCAACACGACACGACACTCGATCCAGCCCTGCCAGGCTGGTACAGCTGGTTATGGTCGAGTTGCTCCGTTACAGCCAAGAAACTTGACGTTAGCTAAACGAGAACCCTCTCGCTCCAGCGTCCATCTGTGGCTCTGGTTGTCCATCTGTGGTTGTGGCTCAGCGTCTACGTGTCCTGCCCATCGCAATTTCAACTTGCAAGCTAGTTCCACACCATTTATTTATTTTAGTGCATAGTCATATGTCTTTGCTTCTTTTTTGGTCTCGGAGTTTGATTTCTAACACATTCCTCTCCATTGCTCGTGGGAAGGCTTGCAGTTTGTTTGTAGAGTAGAGTAGAGTAGGTAAAATAATAGTGTCCATAGCTTTCTTTTTCAGGCAAATAGGAATGTGTGATTTAATTTCTTCTTTTAACGACTAATATCGTATCCATGCACTCTTTATCCTGCGATCTACTTCATCTCCTGTTAGTTTGCTAAATGAGATGCTTTGCCTAAGATAAACACAGTTGTCGACCTATGCTATTAATGTGTATTTTGTCACCGTTGTACTCTTATGCTGTTAATTAACGTGCATGTTTTTTCTGCGTTCGTGAAGACCACAAAGCATTTGGCTCTCCTTGTCTTGATCTTGGGCGCACGCTGAAGTATCTATACTGCAACGTGCGCTCAAGATCTGCATGGGTTTCACTTCTGCGAAGCGAAGGTGATTCAAGAGCTCGACGTTTATGTTGATACCGACATTGTGCTAATCTAGCTGTCTGAAGATGTGCTCCAGAACAAATATGGTGAGATGGGATCACCCTGTCGAACTCCTTTTGGGATATTAAATGGTTCTTGTAAATTTCTTTGAAATTGTTTAAATACTTTATGTGAACTCCATGTTCACGAAGTACCACTTACGTACATAAAGGTATGTTTGTTTCAAATATTCATGTATTATTTCAAAATCACAAACGTTCACAGATTTCCTCTGACTACTCGACATCTGTTTATGTTGAACATGAAGTTTCTGTATTTTCCATTTGCTTCTTGTTTGTTTTCTTTACATCAATATGAATAAAAGATATCTGCGTACACGGGTCGGTAATAAAAGATGATATAAATTATAAATCTGATATCATTACTTTAATTTCGATATGCCAAATATCGGCGGATTGACGTGAGCGGAGCGCTTGCCAAATCCATAAAAGTATTGGTTACGTCCCGTCGTCGTCGTTCGAAATCCGGCGCTTTCCGTAATGGCGGCAACTGTATTCGGCGCCGCAACTGAAGCCGACCCATTAGGCTCATATGGCGGCTGAGCCGGGCTTCTACGCTACTCCTGCGCATGACGCAAGACCGGACAGCCGGAGCGGTTCACGCCAATAATACATAAATATTTATATATGTAAAAAAATCTCTCTCAGTCTTTTTATAAGGGCGCATTGCACCAAATTTTTATACATAGAATAAGTCTTATTCTGAAAATAAATTTTGAATTTTTGACAGTTTTTCCGTACTAGAACTGTCAGACGTCAATTTTATTCCACGGATAAAAGATATCTGACTTTGGTAAAACCAGCCCCTCGTCTGCAACAGAAAGGTATCCGATATGTCAAGCAGTAGATAGCGGTAAACAAAGCTTGAGTGATCGTTGAAAATGCGATTACAGATTTTATGGAAAACATATTTTAATTTATTCTCACACAAGATATCTTTTAAAATCTGCTACTTATGTGTTCGTAGATAATTGATTCACCCGCTGAACACCAACTGCAGCATTGTAATTTCAACAACCTATGATTATTTAACGCACTGTTGAAATCTGAAATATTTATTCTGTATTGTGAAAAACTGAATCAAATATTTGGCTGAACAGATAATTTGGGCTAAAACTTAATTCAGTTGTTTACACATAAGTACTGCAACTAATTATTTATTGGTAGCGTTGGCTGCTCGCTTGCGTTTGTGACCGGATCTCGGCGGTTGCATCTCTTGCATTGTTTACGAGCTCCCGCTCATCGCAGCGCCGCCGGTAATCCGTACGGATCAGAGGGGCCGGATCAGATTGACGCTGTGTGTATAGATGCGGACTGCTGCGGTTGTAACTGCGTACATTCGATTACGGACGTTATTTATCACTGCTTTGAAAGCCGCAAGAGAATTTATCCGCACAGATTTTGTATGACTTTGTACGAAGCTTCTGAAGATGCCTCATATTACACGACTGCAATAATAACTAGAACTGGTAAAATCGCTTACACGTGTACATACAAATAATTTCGAAGACAGTTATTCGCTTTAGGTACCTATTATTATGTACATATGTATGGATTACTAAGAAATGAGGCATTTATTGTATGACGGACGATGTTCTGTGAATGATGGCGACATAAAACAACGCAGGTGTTATGTAATTCGACGCGTGTGATTAGTGCTTCTAGGTACTTGTTTCAGATGGAGAACCTCTACTTAACCATTAAAAATTATCTTCATGTTTGTAGGAATTAAAATATTACGTAATGGCACATGCTCAAAATAACAATAAGTACTAAACATAAATTTACAAGTGATTGTGTCGCCAGGATCTTATTTGGGCAAGGGCACACCTTTTTGCGCCAACACGGCTATCGTGATGTACACCATACTCAATGACCATGAAGGATCCTCAATCAATCAATCAACTCAGCCTATCGAAGTCCACTGCTGGATATAGGCCTCTCCCAGACTGCGCCACAACATCCTGTCCTCCGCCTTCCGCATCCAGTCTACCCCAGCCAGCTTCTTTAGGTCGTCCGTCCATCTAGCTGGGGGCGTCCCACACTACGCTTGCCGATACGCGGTCTCCCCTCCAGGACTCGTCTGCTCCACCGGCCACCGGCCCTTCGACAGACATGGTCAGCCCACTGCCACTTCAGTTTGCTTATTCTGCAAGCTATGTCGGTAAATCCGGTTTTTTCCGGATAATTTCATTCCTGATTTTATCCTTCAAGGAGACTCCGAGCATAGCTCGCTCCATAGCGCGCTGAGCGACCTTGAATTTGTGGACCAGCCCGACCGTCAGTGTCCACGTTTCAGTACCGTATGTCATGACGGGCAGGACGCACCGGTTGATGAACTTAGTCTTCAAACACTGAGGGATAGGCATGAAGAATCCTACCTCATATTTATTTACTTGATTGTTTTATCTGCTAACAAACTTACGATAGACCGCAATGTCTCAGTAGGTAACTAGGTGCGCCGTAAGCCCATTCCCACAGAGATACAGATCTAAATCTACTCAGTCGCCGAGCGATGACGGTAACCGGCTGACGACGTGCCTCCCGGGCGCGCGAGGCGTCGTGTGAGGAACGAGGCGCCTCGCGTGGGCAGGGACGCGGAACGTGAACTTGAGACGCGAGGCTCAAGGCTGAGGCCGATCCACATAAATCGTTTTGATAAGAATCTGCGTGTCACATCACTATTTTTTTTTTTTTTAACGTTGCCCCACACTAGGAATTTCTCCTGTATTGTGGGTGGCGTTTACAAACATTTAAAGTCACAGACACAAACAGCCAGACCCGGAACAACTACTTCTAGGTAATACAAATATTTGTTCCGTGCGGGAATCGAACCCGCGACACGCAGCGCAGCAGTCAATCGCTTAACCACTGCACCAACGGTGCCGTCAAACTCTTGTGTCGTGTTCTTCGCGTGCTCCTTCCTGTTTTCTTATGATTATGGGATGGGTAGCTGGAAGAAAAACTGTAAGAATTTGACAGTTCTCATTTCGTGTGTATTGTATATAACATGTATATATCACATTAGTACATGCTTTCATAGTTCACAGAGTTGTTGATGAAGACTGAATTTCTTTTGACAGGGGTGGCGGATTCAAAACTTGGCAATAGTAAGTTTGGCGGTGGAGGGTGAAAGAACAGGAACAGCTGACCCCTTAGCAAGAAACACAGAGATAAAGAGAATTACATTCAATTAATTAAATATGAATCTAAATCTCTTCACGTCGAATGTTCCAGGTTAGGTAATCTCGGATTCAGAGGTGTGAGCAATAAGTTTATTTCTATTTGGTCGATCGTAACTTTAATGAGGTCAATCTAAAATACTGCTCCATATAAATCTAGATTGGCTAGTTCAAACACTAGCGGTCACACAAACATCTGACATTTGCTCAGTATCGTCGGCATATAAAATCAATTACAGGATGATTTGTTTAGTCAACACAGCGTGTTACCGACGACCGACGGCTCGTACAAATAACTAACAATTAGCTACGAGTAGTAGGACGGAAGTGCGACGTGCTCCAGTAAGTATGTGGCCGCGGCGAGCTGGTGAGCTGGCGACCCGGCGAGGCGACCAGCGCAGCAGCCGCGGTCTCGGGGAGTGGCCGCGTGTCAAGATCAAAGATAAGAGTGCGTAGCCACCGTGGGGGCGAACTTGTCAAGAAGACGTGCAAGTTGGCTTTTGTAGTGGTGACCAAGAGCGGGTTGGGGTTAGTTAGTATTGAGGTTGTACTGTTCTGCTTAAATCAGTTGATGAGACGGAACAATACAACAATACAAGTATATTAGTGTCCCACTGCAGGGCCACGGCCTCTCTTCAGATATAGAAGGCAGAAATCAAGAATTAATTTTAAAACTGACGTCTAACTGTAAAATAATATATATATTCTTTATTTCGGACTACACATACAAGTACACATAATCCATATAATGTTAGTAACAATAACATACAAACTATCTCAGTAAACTTTTACAAACTAATACAATTGAAAAAGACGTGGCCCAACACACAATGGCACGTGCCTCCGTACCCAGTGCCTTATAAAGGGACTGTCCACTTTGTCTAATAATATTTTTAGGATGCTGCTGGAGCTTCCGCGCAACCTACCCATTATTGACGCTGTTCTCTTCCTCATAATGGCATAAAAGTCGTCAACATGGGCTTCCGCGAACGTCTACGAAGCGCTGCATATGCGCGGAAGCTCCATCAGCATCCTAAACTATACTGTACACGAAGGACGTTGTAAGCTCTCTGCGTATATTTCACTCACAAGCTGCCCGTGTAGATGTTTTGGCAGTGAGCCTTAAAAAGCGATACTTTGACACCCCTACTACAACGCGCAAACCTGCGGACTACCATATTACATCGAGCCGCCAACGCCCTCCGCTCCCTCTCTATGTGCGCATCGTCAGAGAAGTCCTCCGTGACGGCATGCCCTAGATATATGAATGGTGTGACTCTCTGTGGCGGTTTTCCGCTTCAAGTCACTGGGGGAACATTATCCAACGACCTCGACTTAGATTTAAAATCAAAAGCTCACTTTTCTTAACATTATAATGTAAGTCCATGTAACGCAGCGTAGGAGTCACAAACAGCCAACCATTGTCCGAGCCGCTGATTGATGGACTCAGCAAGACCATGTCGTCCGCGTAGCTGAGATCGTTCACCATAGTGCCATCAATCGAGCAACCGATGTTGGTACAAATTAATAAAATAATAATAATTAATTACTGTTCGTAATAATGAACAGCCTTTCATTTGTATGTTAATGTTTAGGCCCTCCTAAGAAGCTAGAGCTTCTTATGTAGAGCTCCACAGAACTATAATATAAACATCATATTTCTGCTCTACATCTTATTAAATATTTGCCTAGTCTACTCTATTTGTACTTCTCCTTATAATAAATAAAGACAATTTTAGAGCAATTTGGGTAACTATAGTTATTATTTATTTACGTGAAAATAAATAAGTATGGCTACCCATGATATTCTAAAAATAGACATGACATTTACACGAAATTGCTCTAAAATTGTCTTGAAAATGACAAAAGTACTCCCACACAAAATATCACGATCTCGAGCAAAAAGTGTAAATGATTTAGTAGTAGATACAGAGAAGTACTCACTACGGAGCGCATGAATTTTACATAAGTTCGTATTTACGAAAGTTCCCGGAGGGCCGCTGACGCACTTAGTGCTCATACCCACGAGCGGCACGCATTAACGGCAGAAGCAAATGCCGTCGTCGACGATATTAAGTCCTACTTACGATTCGATGGTAAGTACTACTTCTACACACAGACTGTACATTGTCATCATAACTTAGACACCCACTTCCGTAAAAAAGAAATACCTTTGAAAAGTTTTCGGCAATCCGTCAGAAAATAATCCTTATTTAGCCAAAAGTAAAAACCATCCTAGAACGTCAAATACAGACTGGCCGGAACATTGACGTCCAAAAATAAAATTTAGGTCCCTCGGCCAAACACTCTGGACTTGCTAAGTGAAGCTACCTTGAAACTAATTGAAGTGCGTCGGTGACCATTACCGGAACACGTAAACTGTAAACTGGAGACAGTAAATCTTCATTTACACCAAGTTTGTACATTACACGATTAACCAAATTGCGAGAAGATAAACTGTGAACCGTAATCGATGTGAAGTACTCATCGTTAGAGTGGAAACAATGATAGTGGCAGCAGTAGTATCTACTGCCTTAGTAAATCACTAATATTTACAACTGGAACTGCAAATAATTGTGACAACCAGCCGATAATTTGAAAATCTATGATGCCTTCAGATCATGAAAATATGATATACGAGTATGATCTTGAAAGTAATAACAGTGCTTATGTTGACGAAATAAGAAGTAGACATACTTTTTCAAACAAGGGTGGCTATACTCGTATAACATTTAGAATCTAACACGATCTGAATCATTGTTAGGGTCATTATAAATGAACTTCTTCAAAGTCTCACATAAAACAAACGATTGAGTTCCTTGTAATATTCATTTACCGACTACGATGGGGCTATTAATAAAATATGGCAAATTAATGACGTTGCATTAGTGCTGAAGCTATAATAAGATTTCGTTTATTGTTACTGGATCTACGTCTAACAACTGATTATTATATTAGGTTGTTCACACCAAACATATGGTAAGAAAAAAGCATTTATTTGACATACAAGAGAATTTTATTTAATAGTATGGTAATAATTTATACATAATCTCCCTCGCTATCCATTACTGCCTTCCAACGCTCTGGAAGTTTCTGTACACTTTTAGATTTTTTGATTTTCTTTACTTAGAATGATTATGTTTTCTAGTGAATTTGTCCCCAATCATCAAACGTGTTTCCTCGTAACATCCTCTTTAATTCACCAAAACAGCCGTAGTCTAACGGCATTCAATCTGGCAAGTAAGGGGGATGTGTCCAAAGCCTTATACTTTTTTCTTTTAAAAATTCTGTAACTATCCCGCTTCTGTGCGGGCGGGCATTATCTTGGAGGAGTACAGGATGAGCACATTTTTGTTTGTTCATCCATTCTGGGATTTCCTCATTTAGTATAGAAACATACAGTAAGACAGTGATTGTTTGACCTTCATCAAGAAGCGTGTAAAATACGATGCCGTTATAATCTAATGCTACCAATAGCATCCTCTTCCTCTCGTGAACATTAATGCCACAACATGCGGAGCCTCTTCATTTTTCCCCAGCCAGAATCTTCGCTGATTTCAGTCCGGAGGTGTATACAGGGACACCCAGGTTTCATCGATGGTCAGAGTTCTCTTGAGCATAGCAGGGTGTTTGTTATATTCAAATAAGTTACATTTGACGGCTAATAGTAGATGACCTTTTTGATTTTCAGTCAAACTGTGTGGTACCCACTAACCGAGTTTCTTTTTCAAATGAAGATTTCTGTCAAAATCATGCAAATTGAACTGATTGGCAAGTTTAACCGCTGGGAAATGTGACGTACTGAATAACCTTTATGATCCTTCAACAGCTCCTCAAAATCATACTTTCTCTGCTCCCAATCTGTTGATTATGTGTGGTCACCTCCTCTTCTTTCTCCAACCTCAAATTCATTCTTCCTAAATCGAGTCACCCGCAATCCCACCATACGTTGACTGTAAGCTTGACCACCTAATAATCGCACTAGTTGTTTGTGAATTTGCTTCGCAGTCCAGCCGAGACCCACGCCAAACTTAATAAAAATCCTCTGCTGATAGTCGTCGATCGAATTTTTGAATTGCTCTTGATCCATTTTGAAGTTTTAGAATTGAAATGCAGTAATAAACACGTCTTTCGTCTATTTATACTCTTGTATTACAAATGGTTGTGCAATGCATCCGTTCTCGAAATATCGCGCTATATGTCACGTTTGGTGTGAACAACCTAATAATATTGTCAAAGTACGCTGTCTGAAGTTTGTTCAATAAATGTACGATCAAAATAATGACAAAAATTAGATCATTAATCAATGTCTCCTGTCTCGTTCTTCCTACTAAATAAATTATTTTAGTATAGCAGACTAAAATCTAAACAAATGATGCTGTGATGTCCTGCGGGATGAAGATGTAGCCGGACTTAATAACATTTTTATTTCGACACATAAGAGCCACTACTATTACCTTCGGAGACGGTATTATGACCCTTATCCTTCAGTAATAAAAACGGGTGTTGTTTGTATGACTTGTATGAGAAAGTATCGGATTGTGGCAGTAATCAAGGATCATTAATCGCGTTAACGTCGAAGGGCGGCGCGTGCGACGTACGAGCGGTCGTTCAATTCCTATATTGTTATTTGTGTTCGCTAAGAGCTGTTTAAGCACAAATTTTCATAGAATCGTTTCTGTGATATTGATACTATTGAATTGGCTCTGGATTTCCCGAATAAAGGAACAGATATTAATCATGAATCTAAATAAATTTTAAATAATGCAGGAGATGCTCTGTTTCTTTACTATGAATTCAAAATGAACCGAATTTATTTGAATAATCTATGTAAGTACGCACTTCATCTTCGTTACAAAATACAACTGCAAAGACACACTGTCTTTGAGGAAGAGTACTATTTTAACAAAATACTTACATAATTCCAGTATCGTCAAGAATTTTTCGAAATATATTTCAGTGTCATCAGCAACATGTTGAAATAGTAATTATGTGTACCTGTTAAGATATATTTATTACGCTTGCTACGTTTTACGGATTTTGTTTTGACTATAAACTTTATCGAAATAATCTAAATATCGACGTATAACAAACAGTTACTGGCTTCACTTTGTTAAACCATAATAAGTACATAGTAAATAAATCGGTGCAGCGGTGCTGTGCAACTCTGTAGTAATTTAATTATTTATTATAATAATATTGTTATATACTTGGCCCAGGAATAACTTCCGTTTGTTTATACTATTCGGCTTGGCGTAATAAACAAACTAAATTCATTCAATTCAAACTGTGCCAAGTAGTTACTTTCGCATAAATAACATTGCTAAATACAATTACTTTATGGTCTACACTAGTTTGGCTGAAAACTGTAACGACGGGTAAATAAACGAACCCTTTTGTAAATAATTAAATCACTGAAAGTATTTCGAGTCGGACTGTCTCTGGCGACTTTATCTCTGTGAAACACTGCGTTCAACTGTTTAATTACTTTTTGTACCTATCGCACAGCATGTAACCATTTAGAAAGTCAGAGCCCTTAGATTTGATTCAACTTTTTGACAGCCCTGAATCTTTGTTACGCCAGCCAAACGCGCAAGTCTAACATGACGTCGATGGCGCCGAAGCACACGCACAATGCCGATACAGACGTATCGTAGCGCGCATGGCCGCCCTAACAATGCCGGTACAGACGTATCGTAGCGTGCATGGCCGCCCTAACAATGCCGATACAGACGTATCGTAGCGTGCATGGCCGCCCTAACAATGCCGATACAGACGTATCGTAGCGTGCATGGCCGCCCTAACAATGCCGATACAGACGTATCGTAGCGTGCATGGCCGCCCTAACAATGCCGATACAGACGTATCGTAGCGTGCATGGCCGCCCTAACAATGCCGATACAGACGTATCGTAGCGTGCATGGCCGCCCTAACAATGCCGATACAGACGTATCGTAGCGTGCATGGCCGCCCTAACACTAGGATTCCTCTCCATCCCTCTATCGTGATGCTATGTGTCACGGATCTCAAATCAAGGAACAATCTGGTCACGAGTCACTGGAACAGTCAAGTTTCGTTAATTGATAATATTGGCAGGCTCTCAGTTTTGTGAGCCGACGAATATTAATATTATGAGAGGTGCCAGGTGACGGCGCCCTTTGATCGCGTTCATTGATGAAGCAAGGAGCTTTCTACCTAATCGAATAATTTTACTGTGCTCTTTGTACAAATAGTGTTAAACGCAAATAGCACAAAAGGGTTTGATGAAAGTTTGAAGAATATACTCGAGATGATTGTGGCAATCGTAAAATAATTTTTTTCACCTGTAAATCGCTGCGTGGTGTTGTCTTTGTTTGGGAAGTAACGGTGGATTAAATTATTTATAATTGACTTTAGTGGTATGGTCTAAGACTAGATTCCAGTGGCACTGGTTCTGGTCTTAAGTTTAATTATTTACTGTATACCCGCAGGACCGCGCGTCGCGAGGGGCTCAGCTGCGAAACTAGTTAATTTCATGTGTTTATGTAAATATTACAAACTACAGCTTGCTGTCGGCTATACTGCAGTTATAGTTGTTTCGTTCATGAGCTGTAGATTAATCCAATGTCAAACGTAAATGTGATAGCTCATTAGCTTCCCGAGTACATTCTATACGTCAACTCGGGACAGACCACCCTTTCATAGCCTCGCGCAAATCTTTACAAATTGCTCGCATGAAATGAATCGACTACAATATTATCAGATAGAAATACTCGCGTGACAGATGTGTGGACCATGGGAAATCCTTATAATCATCTATTCGCACGTAGTCACAGCGCGTGTGCAGGAGCAATGCACAATGCGCTCCCACGGGACTTCGCGCACGCGTACTGGGTCCTAACTTTTATTGTTTATATTATAAGCCACTTAATATTCATACTTATAATCGGGTGCCACGGCTTGCTTATTTACTTGCATATTGCATTTTTTTATTGTCTATTGGACAAAGATTTTCAACAGTACAAATACACAAGTACAAATAGTTCGGCAAACTTGAACTCATTACTAAAAAGTTGCTCAAAAGCGCTTATTGCGCCAAATCGCTGTATCGTAGTTCGGCACACAAACACTAATCATTCTCGGAGCGGTTTCGTGGTCGAAAGAGAGATATCGATTCCTTTAGATAGTTTACTTGTCTTGCAACATGTTTGTGTAATAATTATCCGGATTTTGAACATTGTTTGCATGGAAGAAAGAGGCTTAGACAATGTCCACTGTAACAAAAACACGACAACATTACAAAAAAAGAAAATTATTTAATATCCTCACTATTATACAACTAAGTATCGAGCCAACCTATACCTACATAAACACTTTCAGAAGGAAAATGTGACCATCGCTAACTTATTCATTCTTCTTATCGTCCAAATCTTGGCAATCTGTTCCAAAATCATCCCAATACACCTTTACGACCTTGGCGACCTTGGTGAGGAACCAGGCGATCATGACCAGCACGGCGATGACGTCGAGGTGAAACCGCTCCATGATGCTGAGCTGAAGGGCTGGGGAGCGGAGTTGCGGGGCGCCGCGTGTGCTCATTACCAACTCGATCCAGTACAGCAGCTCCTGGTTCACTGGTACCAGGGGGTTCTGCAGGATGCGGGATAGTTCCTTTGCGTTGTTTCGATAGCTGTGAAGAGTACAGTTTTACTATAGGTAGCTACAAGGTGGGCCAAAAGAAATCACCCTATTGGAAGATGCTCTCATTTTTGCAAATGGCCGACAATGTCAAATCTTTTTTGACATTTGTGAAATAGACAGATGCAGAATACAAGTGAACAAGCCATGGAGCGATACACTCCCCAAGAACGCGGAATAATCGTGTCTATTTTTTTTGCGTAAAAATTCGTCTATGGTGTTGGCGCAGCGCGAATTCCGTCGCCGAGTCCCCGGCCGTCCGACACCGACTGCACAGACACTGCGCCGTTTGGCCACCAACCTTGAAGACTATGGGACCACACGAGATGTTGCCAAGAGTGGCCGGCCCCGGAGCGCCCGTTCTGCCGAGAATATCGCCGCTGTTGTAGAGGATGTCGAGCTGTCGCCGGAAACATCGACCAGACGCCGTGCCACGCAATTAGCCATCAGCCCGACGTCCCTAAGGCGAATTTTGGTCAAAGACCTGCGCATGTTCGCGTACAAAGTCCAGTCCGTGCATCAGCTGCTGCCTGCCGACCGCCAAACGCGCGTAACCTACGCCCAAGCCGTCCTCAATCTCGAGGAAGAAGTGGACGATTTTTTGACCAAAATCATAATGAGCGATGAGGCTCATTTCCACCTCAGCGGGTACGTGAATAAGCAAAACTATCGCTTCTGGGGCACCGAAAATCCACGAGTGATGCACGAGAAGCCATTACACCCGCTCAAAGTGACTGCATGGTGCGCTTTTCACGCTGGAGGAGTCATCGGCCCATTTTTTTTCGAGAATGCCGCTGGCCAAACGACAACATTGGACGGTGCGCGCTATAGGGCCATGTTGACCGAGTTTTTTTTGCCGCAATTGGACGAATTAGGACTGAGGGACATGTGGTTCCAACAGGACGGAGCAACGACACACACTGCACGAGTCACAACCGATATTCTGAAGGCAGCGTTCCCGGGTCGCCTCATCTCTCATTTTGGCGATTTCCACTGGCCCGCAAGATCACCCGATTTAAGCGTTCCAAACTTTTTTTTGTGGGGCTTTTTGAAGTCCCGTGTTTACGTGAACAAGCCCGAGACTCTGGAAGCACTCAAGGACAACATTCGACACGAGTCCGAGAATCTGTCGCCCGAAGTTCTCGCCGAAGTGATGAAAAATGCCATAAAACGAGCCCGTTTGGCAATGAATTGTGACGGCGCCCATTTGGCCGATATAATCTTCTCGACTTGACCAATAAAATTGTAAACGTTCAAATAAACATAGTCAAAAAACAGAATCGAAGTTTTTCATTTAGAAAAAAAAAGAGAGCCAAACAACATCGGATGACTTCTTTTGGCCCACCTTGTAGTTTCACTTGGGTGTCTCCCAACATTCGCAAAATGGTTTTCAAGTCATGTTTTTCCAATTCAGTCGTGTGGAGACAGATACCAATACTTATTTCAGATAAGACGTGAAAGCAGAATGAGGATCAATCATTAATCACGTTGAAGATTAAGGGTTTAAGACAATGGAAGAATTGCGGCCTTCTACTTTATTCAATACTTTGAATCAAGATTAATCATTTCTGCAAATCCAAGGTCGTTTTCAAAAATTTTAAAAGTTTCGAAGACTTGGTGCGTTAACGCTTTAAAATATGTTGTATATTTTAATTTGAGCTTTATTTTTGGCTCGAGTGAATTTATTTTGTTTCGTGAATAAAAAAGTGAATGTATAAATCATGACACTACATTACATCACATCCTCTAAATGGCCGCCATAATCCGCGACAAGATTGATGGACAAGACAAAAAATAAAATAAAGTAGTATAAACTAGTCGGGAGAAGAGTACCCAAATAATAAAGTAAGTAAGCAGAAGTGTTGGTTCGGTTATCAAAAAAGTCCTCAGGGAAATAAACTGACGGAGTTGTCATAACAATTTTAGCTGCAAAATAAATTGAAGGAGAAAACTTTGAAACCTGTTCCTTATGCTTGTATAGCTATGGAACGGGCTACGCTTGGAGCTTCTCTGAGGGATCGAATCGGCAACGAGGTGATTCGACAGAGAACCAAAGTTGTCGACATAGCTCACAGAATAAGCAAGCTGAAGTGGCAATGGGCCGGCCATATTAGCCGTAGAACCGATGACCGTTGTGGTAGACGTGTTCTTGAGTGGAGACCACGAATTGGCAAACGTAAGGGATCTTCGTAGGATGGCTTGTAGCAGCTGGATGAGAGTTGCCAAAAATGAAGTTGAATCGCGTGCAATAGGAGAGGCCTATGTTGAGCAGTACACTACTGTAGGCTGGTGATGTTGAACTTTGAAACCGTATAAAAATACCAGCTATTTGTACAGAATGCCGCACATCAGTGGTAACAGTTTGACCTTGAGCTGGCCTAGCGTATTACGGAGTTTCAATAGAATAAGAGGCCAGCTTATATTGGATCTGTTACTATACGGACGTGTATATGCGTACCGTACTATATATAAATTCTTAAAAACACACCTATAGTTCCCAAGCATTTCCATGATAGCTTCCTTGACCCTGTACCCGATCGTGTTGGACAAGGGCACCCGGATACCGCACCCCCTGCTGGCCGCGACGTCCATGGTGAGCAGCTGCTCGCCCTTCAGCGGTATGCCAATGATGGGCACGCCGTGGTACATCGCCTCCATGTACGACAGGTACCCGCCGTGCGTGATCATCATCACGGTGTTCGGGTGTTCTGGTTAAGAAGAAGAATAGTTTCTTCAGCGTCGTTATCATCTTGCTAACCACCAAGTCCTCATTCATTGTAATGAGATTTGTTAACACCGTTAGCTCCATGTTTAACAGATACGAAATTATTTTTATTTTATTTTTTTACTTTTCAGCACAACGGTGATACTGTCAACCGGGCGTCCATGGTAACAGCTTGACTTTGAAAGCACTTTTATTTCGTAGCAATACCTAAGTGCAGTTCAAGTATTACTGACGTGCGATTGGCCTTACATGAATGATCTTTTCATAATTATTTATTTACAGTTTTACTCACATGTTTGTGGGTTTGGGCCATGGGAGTGGGTGTGGGGTACACCCGAATCGTTTCAGTCACGTTTATTATTTGATTTACTCGTATTCATTCATGATCGGTCTACAATATACAAGCGTATAATAAAGTAATAAATTAACAGATGAATCGTCAAACATCCTCCATACGAGTATTAGAAAAGATAATCTCATGATGATGATGGTCTCAATTTGTCAAAAACAATTCTAATTTCCTTGCATTTTTGTCAAGTCTTTGACGTTGATTGTCGCTGCGATGAGATTGCGACTAAAGTTTGAACGTTTTTAATTCCGAGTAGGTATTGGCTTTTTGGAGTTCTCATAAAACATTTCAGCTTTGTCTCGAGGATAACATTTACGATGCTTCTAGTTTTTAAGATTTATATTAGGTTGTCTCATAAATTATTGCCAGTTAAAAGACAAATTATTATTAATATTTTTTATTAATAAAAAATACAGTTAATCAATTATATAGTCTCCCTCATTATCAACAACAGTCAGCCATCTACTGGGCAAAATTTGAATACCCTTCTCCCAAAATGAGGCAGGCTGGGACTCGAAAAAATTTTCAAGTTCAATTTTAATACTTCCAGAATTTTCGATTTTGTTTTTTGCTAGTAAATGAAATTTAAGAGCTCGAAATAAATGAAAGTCTGAAGGCGCAAGATCCGGGCTATACGGTGAATGTGGAACAGTCAGCCATCCTAGCTCTGCAAAAGTTGGACTCCAAGTCGTTTTGGCCGCTTAATTTTTAACATCTCTGCTAGTTTGCGAAGCTGCTGCGTATACAGATTGGCGTTAATAGTCTGATCAGATTTGAGGAGTTCCCAGAAAATCATTCCTTGCCAATCCCAGAAAACAGACCAAATAATCTTACGACCCTGTTCATTAAGTTTAGGCTGGGCTGGTGGGTTTTCCCCGCGAGGAATCCAATAGGCATGACGCGTGTTAGTTTCATAATGTATCCAGCTCTCGTCACATGTAATAATGGTCTTGAGAAAGTCTCGTCTGTGCGGACGAAGTAACAAACTTTGACAAATGGCCACACGAACGGCCTGGTCATGGTCCGTTAACGCATGAGGTGTCCAACGTGACATCACTTTGCGATATCCCATCGATTTGAGATAACGATCTATAGTCGTGTGGGATTTTCCAAGCGCCTTCTCTAAGTCGCTCGTATTATAGTCTGGATGTAGCTCAAGTTCGTGACGCAAAGCATCTTCATCAAAGCTGGTGGGTCGGCCTGGGCGAGGCTGATCTTCGCAGGTTATATCACCGGTGTCAAAACGCTTGTACCAGAAACGAACAGTCCGATCGCTAGTAGTACCCGGTCCAAATGCAGTGTTAATCTTTTTAGCCGTTTCTGTTGAAGAGACTTTAAGTCGATGCTCATATAGCATAATAGCTCGCAGTTGACGCTGATCCATTTTCACTAAAGACTAATTATTGCGTTGCGTCCGGGACTATTTATACCCTCACCATAAAAGATACTCATCCTTACTAGAAAGATCTAGAACTTGCTTGAATTCGCTTTAGTTTAAATACGAGAAAATTCGACAAATATAAAATATGGCAAGAACTTATGAGACAACCTAATATAAGCAGCGGTGACCACATTGACCACGTATCATCGGGGGAGCGACTTGAGTAGGTTCTTTGTGAAACCCAGTCGCGCGAACATGTATATATTCCCTAAATCAGTGTTGAATTAGGTTTGTGATCGTTTGTTCTTGAGCCGCGAGCTTGTCTGGCACCAGGTAATCTAACTAACTTACTGAGAACAGCCAGCTGCGGCGCTTTCTCCAGCAGATGCACGTTCCCCGGCACATAATCCAGCTTGCCCCGGTACCTCCAGACCACGGTCTGCTCCACCTGCCTGAAGGCCCTCAGCAGTTCCTGCTTCATCTCCATAGACAGGTCCTCGCTGACGGTGGAGCCCAGGTTGAAGTAGATCACGCCGTGCTTGGCCTTGTCTAGCAGGTCTTGTACGTTCTGAACCAGAGAATACAGTATCTATCAAAATCAAAATAACAAATGAAAAGTCATTTATTCAAACTAGGCTGAGAATCAGCACTTTTCGAACGTCAAAATTACAAAAGACAGTCCCCCAAAATTTTCCGGCTTTCAAGATTATCCGACTGCCGCGCAAAAATACATGGGTGGATCAAATATAAACCGGACTTAAGTAAATAAAACAAAAATACGCATGTATGATTATAAAAAAATGTAATATATTTTATTTTTCTACATAATCTCCCCTTCTATTAACACATTTTTCCCAGCGCAGGGGAAGTTTCTTGATGCCATTATCGAAGAAAGTCGTGCCTTGGTCGTGCCTTTAGCCAATTGCACACAAATGATTCCACTATCTGGTCAGTGTGAAAACGGCGTCCTCCACTTGAATTTTTTGTTGTGCCATTCCTACACTTGAGTTCTTGAAAGCGTATTCTTCTAACTAAATCTAACTGTAGAGTCAATCGATGAAAAATTTCGGAAGGTTTTATGCCCTCCCGTGTTAAATTTTTATGATAAGTCGTTGCCCAACAGACTTATGTGCCACCTGCTCAGACATGATGCTACTGGCGCCGCGCCAGTAGCATCATGTCTGAGCAGGTTATTATTTATTACGCGCCAGTGGCGCGTAATAAACTATAGTGAGCCGGAGCAGTATCCCCCTCCCCTAGATGATCCCCACTAACACATACAACAACACCAAGCGCGTCAGTTCACTCAGAGACCAGTAATAAAAAAAGTCTGGTTTATATTTGATTCACCCACGTTTCACTTCCTGAAAACCTTAGGTGTCCGCCACTAGGGGACTTCCCCCTACAGTTCAACTGACCTACACCAACAATGTCAGAAGTTGGACTTTGATGGCTATGGTCACTGAAAAGTAAAAAAGGGCCCGTCAATGTAAACCATTATTTTCTAAATCCGTAGGTATAACTTTTTGATGTGACTGTAAAAAATATTAGGTCATCCCACTTCCAGTGTCATATTTTTTTATTATTATTATTTTACAAAAACTGACTTATACTATATAACCTTGTGACACTAATCAATAATCTCCACCACTATTAATCACTCGCTCCCAGACTGCTGGCAAATCTTGAACACCATTTAAAGTACCACTTTCATTTAATTCATCAATAATGCTCTTTAGTTTAATATCTAACTCCTTTTTGTTATTGTATCGAGTACCCGACAATTTCCTCTTCACATGGCCAAAACAATTGAAATCACAAGGATTCATATCCGGGGAATATGGCGGCTGAATAATTTCAATCCATCCTTTATCTTCAATTAAATTCTGAACTATTTTTGATTTGTGCGGTCTGGCGTTATCATGTAAAATTATAGGACTCGTTATATAATGTTCGTCTGCCCAAATAGGAATATTAAATCCATGACCGTTATTTGAAGCTTACTGTTTGAGATAGGCCCTATCTGTTTTCCGGTTATTTATGTCCTTCTTCTTCACTCCTATATATCTGTCTCGCTCGCACACTCCCCACCAGGCAGGCCCGAGCGCAGTCGGCAAGCTCGAAGGCATTCACGAATCATTGGCGTCTTGTTTTCCGACGGGTGCGGTTGTCTTCACCTCACTAAACCATAAGTAGAAGTATCAGCCGCGCGTGAGTTAATTTCAAATTTAAACGGTATTACCGTTCGTATTTCAAGTCGATTTGATATTAACGTTATTTTTCTTGGTTTCTTTTTGTTTCTAGAAACATTTACCTATTGTCCTTTCTTCAGTATAAAGTACCATAATCATACTGTGTATTTTTGTGTTTTATCGATTACTTTTAGGATGGATGATTTAGATAAAAATAGTGCATGTGTGAACGCGATTGTTGAGGAGCCGCGACATGATTTATCGCGAAATCGGGTGCCAAAGCCGGCTCAGTCCAGTTCTCGGAAACGTGCACGCTCAGCTAGGAGTTCATCATCTAGCAGCAGCCCTTCTTCGTCAAGTGATTCCACGGGTTCCGCGAGCTCTTCCGACCGAAAGAAGAAACGTGGCCGTCACCACAAAAGAAGGGGGGGCAAATATAGTCGCAAATCACGGAAAGACAATCGGCAGATGCATAAGTTATTCCGAGAGGTGAGTGCTTTACGTAATCAAATTACTTTATCATCATCAGTGCCATGTGGCGGTGCGGAGCCCGCATCAGTTATAGACAACGACTTGTTGATTGATGACAGTGTTAGTGGCATCTTGTACAATGATGGTAGTGACGCGTGCGCGAGTGATCCTACTCAGGTTCAACTGCCGTTCAATTTCGATATTGAAACAAAACTGAAAGAGCCTGCGGTTCCTAAAGCACCCGATAATTTATTGAAAGCCCTTCAGGATATACAATATTTTAATAAAAGTGAATGGAGTGAGGTCAGGTACTCTGAAGTACAGAAATCATATTGCCATACGCCTGGTTTTATTGACCTAGAAGCTAATGAGGAGATTCGTGCGTATGATCAGTTGCGCCATTTGGCTTATGCTGACAAGGCTTACGCCGCTCTTACTTTTTGTGCGCTGGAACAAAGGCAGGCGTTATCATCTATTTTGACAGAACTACTATCCTGGGCTCATGCAGAACAGGGTTTAAATTTTAATAGCTTGCAGGATAAGATCACGGAGGTTTTTTCTAAAGGTGTTTTCCACAAGGCGTCTTCAGATTTGTTGCAGCTTATCTGTGGACACAGGGCTGAAGTTATTCAAATGCGCCGTGATGGAATAACTAATCACGTTCGTGATCCGTTAATAAAGGCAACGCTGCGCAAGATCCCACCATCAGACCGCCATTTATTCGAAAGCGAATCGTTTACCGCTGCCCTTGAAAAAATGGGTGGAGTTAAGAAGACATTCATGCCCTTAGTCAAACCTACAAGTGGCTCTGCTTCGCAAGCAGGACCAAGCAAGGCTGCACGCCACCCCCCGCAGGGGTCGGCTCACTATCATGGACCCTCGCAGGGTACCAGCCATGGATGCTGCGCCTCTGTGCCTCATCCACATTATCAATACCGCCAGTCCTCGCAGGATTGCTATCATGAACGTCCTCAGCGACAGAGCAGCCAGAGTGACCGTCACACGGCGCCTACAAGCAACAACAGAGGTTCATTTCGCTCCCGGGGTGGCCGCCAAAGCTACAAGCCTCAGAGTCAGGGCAAAGGAAACCGTAAACGCCCCGGAGTCTCCTCAGACTACAACTCTGGGAACAAAAACCGTAAGTTCTGACTCGACAGAATTCAGGGCGGGTCAACTAGCACTATTTTACAATCGATGGAAGGAAATGGGAGCTCCAAACTTTCTGTTGCGCATAATAACAGGGTATCGCATACCCTTTCTTCTGAAACCACCTCTAATGTTGCCACATCTGAGAAAAGGGCCCTACATCACTCAGGAGTCCGAATCGATGTCGGCACTCATCAGTCAGATGAAAGACCAAGGTGTATTAGAAGCAGTGCGACGTTCCCCGAGCTTCCTTTCAACAATGTTTCTTGTGCCAAAGAGCGATGGCTCCGACCGCCCAATATTCAACTTAAGAGCTTTAAACAAATATGTAATCACGGAACCCTTCAGCCTGATAAATGTATTTCGTATACCGGAGTTGCTCCAGCCAGGCGACTGGCTTTGCAAAGTAGACCTTTCGCAAGCTTACTTTCATTTACCAATATCTCCGGCACACAGAAGATTTCTGCGCCTGATTTACCAAGGGGAGCTATTAGAAATGACCTGCTTACCTTTCGGCCTCAGTACAGCACCGAAGGTGTTTGCTTCTCTGAGCAACTGGGTCGCTCAAACATTGCGAGAACAGAATCTGCGCATAATTGTCTACCTAGACGATTTCCTGGTTGTTCACCAGGACAAGGACACTCTGCAAACTCATGTTCGTACGCTCCTGAACCGTCTAGAATATCTAGGGTGGCAAGTAAATCTAAAGAAATCCGTTGTATCCCCACAAAAGAGTCTTGTGTATCTGGGAGTTCAGTGGGATCCTTGGGCCAACAAAAAATTTCTGCCGCAAGACAAGGTCAGAAATCTTATCCACAAGGTCTCTGCAAGGCTGAAGTTGGGCAAGGCTTGCCTGCAAGAATTACAAAGCCTAGTGGGCCTTCTAAACTTTGCAAGTTTTGTGGTGCCACAGGGCAGACTACATTACCGGTCTCTGCTCAGTTTCCTAAATGCATCTCTAAATATGCCAGTCAGGAAGGAGATCCACTTACCAGATGAAGTCCTAGAAGATCTTCAGTGGTGGCTTCACAACTGCCACCAAACATCTGCAATCCATCTACCACCACCAACTCACTTTGTGACCACAGACGCCTCCGATCTGGCTTGGGGAGCTCAGGTGGACGGTTACGCAGTGTCAGGTGTGTGGACTGCTCAGGAACAACATCTACATTGCAACCTAAAAGAGATGCTGGCAATCTTAAAGGTGCTCGAAACCCACGGTCCTCTACTGTGCAAGTCCACTGTTCTGTTCCAGTGCGACAATCGAACAGTTGTGGCCCACTTGCGGAACGAGGGCGGCACGAGATCGCCACCTCTGATGGAAGTAACGTACAGAGTGTTCCGCTTACTAGATTGTCATCAAATAAATCTGACAGTCAATTATATACCCGGCATTTACAACGGACATGCGGATCACCTCTCCAGACACAAGCTAGTACCAGAATGGCATCTTCTGCCCGCTTGCACGGAGAAGGTATTTCACAAGTTTGGCACTCCGATAGTAGATCTATTTGCGTCCAGTCGAGCAAACGTGGTAGCCAACTACGTGTCTCTGGATCTAACAGATACTCAAGCGTTATTCCACAATGCCTTTTCCCGGCAGTGGAACTATCACCTTGCGTGGGTGTTCCCACCACCATATCTGATACCCAAGGTGCTGGCCCACCTCAACTCGGCGACCGGGCTGTACCTTTTAATTGTCCCCCGGTGGAGTCGGGTATTCTGGCGGGCCGATCTCAAAGCTCGAGCAGTAGCAGCTCCGTGGTCGATCACCAATCTCAGGGAGAATCTAATAGACACCACGACCGGTCTGCCACCCCCCAAGGTGCAAGAGATGGCGCTCGAAGTCTGGAAGTGTGGGGGTGGTCGAAGAGTTTGACGGGTTGGAATGAAGATCAAATACAATTACTTAAGTCCTCGTGGCGTACTTCGACTCTTAAAACCTATAGGTCGCGTGGGATCGATGGGTATCTTGGTCTAAAAAAATATAATTTGGATCCTTTTCACCCAACAGGGCCCATCGTTGCTAGATATCTAGCGGACCTACATCTAGTCGAGAAGTTTTCTTATAACACTATTTTGCTTCACAAATCGGTGGTGGCTACTCTATGCAATGCCGAAGACGCTGGACGAATAAGTTCGCATACATTAGTAAATCACGTCTTAAAGTCTATTGCTTTAAAGAAGCCTGTCGCCCATAGGCCTCCTGTATGGAATATAGATGCCCTGACCTCCTTTTTAAGTTCAAACACTGTAGATGAAAATAACCCTTTTGCCACTTCTCGACATACAGCAACACTCCTCCTCCTGTGCTCAGGCAGACGAGTCCATGATCTGACATTGCTACTAGTGGACTCAGAGCATTGCATCGAAGACGGCTGTAACATTATTTTAAAGCCAGTATTTGGCTCTAAAACCGATAGTGACACTCATAGGCAATCGGGATGGAAGTTACTGCCTAATACGAGTAATAAAAATCAGGATCCTGTGTTTTGGGTCAAAAAATTAATTGATCTTCTTAAAGATAGAAGAGATTCGGGTAATTGTCAAAACTTATTTATAAATATTAGAGGACAAGCAAAGGCGGCCTCTCGCACTGTGATTGCGGGATGGGTTAAAACTGTACTAACAGAGGCTGGTATACCCGCTACACCTGGAAGTCTACGATCAGCAGTATCTTCAAAAAATTGGTCTGATAACTTACCCCTGGATGAAATTTTGTCCAGAGGAAATTGGAAGTCCAAAGAGACTTTTACACGCTTCTACAGACGAGAGATACTGCCAGCCTCTGCTAGCAACAGCATTACTAGAATGTTCAACCCAGCTGATTAAATTTTTATTTTCTATAATAATCTCTTGGAACACAGATTATACTGATAGAGTGACTGTTGTGATTACAGAATTGTTAATGATTGGTTTTTGTTGTATAAATTTATTTCTTGCACACTCCAAAGCTGTTTAATTTAATAACATATTATCTTCCAAATAATGAATATCTTTAATCCATAGGCATAGATTTTTTTTTCCTGAAGTCAATCAAACTTACTTCACATTGGCGTCCCCACCACCAGGCGATAACAAACACGTCTCAAACAGTAAGCTTCAAATAACGGTCATGGATTTAATAGAAGCGTTTTTCCTGAAATAAAACGCATATTAAATACTTACCTTATTTGAAGCTTACAATTAATTTCTGCCTGGTATTTTCGACTCAATGATTCGTGAATGCCTTCGAGCTTGCCGACTGCGCTCGGGCCTGCCTGGTGGGGAGTGTGCGAGCGAGACAGATATATAGGAGTGAAGAAGAAGGACATAAATAACCGGAAAACAGATAGGGCCTATCTCAAACAGTAAGCTTCAAATAAGGTAAGTATTTAATATGCGTTTTATTTCAGGAAAAACGCTTCTATTTTCTTCTAAAAATGACTTATATCGCTCTCCAGTCATAGTTGTATTTTCATCATAAGTTCTCCAAAAAGCAATGCCCCTAACATCCATAGCTACTATTAATAGTATTTTTCGTTCATGTAGCTCTGCACGTGGTAAATGTTCAGCTGAAGTGCCCGGTTCCACCCAACATCGTGACTGATGTCTTTGACGAGGAGTATAAAATTCGACCCAAGTTTCATCAAGGCATATGAATCTATTAAGTATATTTTTCTTACGGCGATACCACGATAAACGGCTACGCGCAGTTTCATAACGAAACTCCTTCTGATCCGTGTTCAGAGTGTGGGGCACCCACACTGCACTTTTATTGACCAGACATAAATCCTCCGTGAGTACTCTATGTATAGTGGAATGAGGAATGTTAAGTTGAGTGGAGAGATCACTGACACTGACCCTACGTGACTGACGAAGTGCTTCCTTGATTTTGTCCCTTGCTTCTAATCTAGTCGATGATTATGATCGAGGTGCTCGCGGCTCATCTTCAGCTGTGGTTCTTCCTTGTTTGTACATTTCAAGCCATCGCTGTACGGTTCTTTTATTTAAGGCGTTACGACCAACACACTTTACCAGTAAGTCGTGCGCAACTCCTCCAGAGTAGTTGAGTAAAGCACAAAACTTTAGAAATTTACGTTGCTCCACTACATTAATAGATTTTTTTAAATAAAAAAAAAAAAAAAAAAATTTCAAACTATTTATTTCAACATGCATACATCAAAATTTATTATTACATGAGGATAACGCTCAATCTCTTTTAGAAGATTATGTGCGCTATCGGTTTGGGTTTAGGTGTTACTCGCTCACAGTTATTTGTCCGTTCGTAGACCCACACGCAGGCTCTTCCCCCATTCCAAACTTTTCAGTGGTAAAATAGACTTTTAGGATGTTTTTCATTTGTCGAGATTTTTGGTTTTCTAACTTTTTGGCTATTTCCTTAGGCAAGTTGTTTAGAATGCTTGGAAGAGCATACGTCCAGACCCTTCTACCGTATTCATTGTTTACTTTTGGCAGTTTGTATAGAGGCAAGTACGATAGGTTACGAACAAATTTAGGTCTACTTATTTTTTGTAATTTACTAATTTTATTCTCACAGTAATCAGAGGCAACAGCTAATTTCACTTTATCAAATACATTTATGACTTTACAATATTGGAACAATTTATCATAATCGGGTTTATATTTCAGTTTAATTTTATATGGTACCACTATCTTTAATAATCGTGTTTGTATGTTATAGATCTTTTGGAGGTAGGTTTTGTAGGTTCTTCCGTAACTGGTTATACCATAGTTGATAACCGAATCGGCTAGTGCCATATACAACAATCTTAAATCTTCCATTTTAAATCAATGCACGTCTTGACAATACAACACACCAAATTAAACTAACATGATTGTACAAGACAACACATGTATTAACTATTGCATACCATTGCGCAATACATAAATATTGGAAATAAAAAATATGACACTGGAAGTGGGATGACCTAATATAAGCAGCGGCTCCCTACATTTTGTCGAATTATTCAGTGTCCATTTGCATAAAATTTTAAGACCTAATATAACTTGGCATACTTTTGTTTCTCCTAATTATATTTTCCCATAACATTATTTACGCATAACAGCTTAAGCATTATTTCTCTAGTCATAATAATGACTAAGCATAACATTCTAAACCATTGATTGCAACATGGTTGCAATTAATGCAGCAGGCATGGTTTCTGTCACGGCTCCGGCACTGCGGGGCTCCGGCGGTCACACGCGAGCTTATCGTCGCAGATGTGTTTTACGCTCACCACCTGCCCCTCAGCTCACGGCCCGCCTCGCCCCTCCGCGCCTACGCGGGCTTAGATTACACTCTAGGGGTATGGCAGACAAGACTACGTGGAATCGGTTTTGCAGCGATTCGTTCCTGTCACTAACTTTTGTAGCACAACATATTGCATTTTAAGACTAAACTTTAATTATGTGAATTAAATTTATGCCAAAACCAATAAGCCTTCAAAATAATTATCCAACATATTAAACTGTATGCCAAAAAAAATATAGCAAAGTATTATTATGGCAAAACAAATTATGCCAAAATAGTTATGCCAAAGTATATTAGGAAAAAGAACATTAGGCGAAAAGAAGGGATCCCCAAAATGGTGACTACAATGAGCCCTTTTCTGGTATTCAGCTCAATGACACCTTGTATAGGCGACTTTGTTCGATCATAAGTATTAGGTTGTTCACACCAAACATGTGATAAGAAAAAACAGGATGAGTACATTTTTGTTTGTTCATCCATTCTGGTATTTCTTCATTTAGTATAAAAACATACAATAAGACAGTGATTGTTTGACCTTCATCAAGCACGCTTCTTGATGAAGTCCTAAGTCCTACTTACGATTCGATGGTAAGTACTACTTCTACACACAGACTGTACATTGTCATCATAACTTAGACACCCACTTCCGTAAAAAAGAAATACCTTTGAAAAGTTTTTGGCAATCCGTCAGAAAATAATCCTTATTTAGCCAAAAGTAAAAACCATCCTAGAACGTCAAATACAGGCTGGCCGGAACATTGACGTCCAAAAATAAAATTTAGGTCCCTCGGCCAAACACTCTGGACTTGCTAAGTGAAGCTACCTTGAAACTAATTGAAGTGCGTCGGTGACCATTACCGGAACACGTAAACTGTAAACTGGAGACAGTAAATCTTCATTTACACCAAGTTTGTACATTACACGATTAACCAAATTGCGAGAAGATAAACTGTGAACCGTAATCGATGTGAAGTACTCATCGTTAGAGTGGAAACAATGATAGTGGCAGCAGTAGTATCTACTGCCTTAGTAAATCACTAATATTTACAACTGGAACTGCAAATAATTGTGACAACCAGCCGATAATTTGAAAATCTATGATGCCTTCAGATCATGAAAATATGATATACGAGTATGATCTTGAAAGTAATAACAGTGCTTATGTTGACGAAATAAGAAGTAGACATACTTTTTCAAACAAGGGTGGCTATACTCGTATAACATTCAGAATCTAACACGATCTGAATCATTGTTAGGGTCATTATAAATGAACTTCTTCAAAGTCTCACATAAAACAAACGATTGAGTTCCTTGTAATATTCATTTACCGACTACGATGGGGCTATTAATAAAATATGGCAAATTAATGACGTTCCATTAGTGCTGAAGCTATAATAAGATTTCGTTTATTGTTACTGGATCTACGTCTAACAACTGATTATTATATTAGGTTGTTCACACCAAACATATGGTAAGAAAAAAGCATTTATTTGACATACAAGAGAATTTTATTTAATAGTATGGTAATAATTTATACATAATCTCCCTCGCTATCCATTACTGCCTTCCAACGCTCTGGAAGTTTCTGTACACTTTTAGATTTTTTGATTTTCTTTACTTAGAATGATTATGTTTTCTAGTGAATTTGTCCCCAATCATCAAACGTGTTTCCTCGTAACATCCTCTTTAATTCACCAAAACAGCCGTAGTCTAACGGCATTCAATCTGGCAAGTAAGGGGGATGTGTCCAAAGCCTTATACTTTTTTCTTTTAAAAATTCTGTAACTATCCCGCTTCTGTGCGGGCGGGCATTATCTTGGAGGAGTACAGGATGAGCACATTTTTGTTTGTTCATCCATTCTGGGATTTCTTCATTTAGTATAGAAACATACAGTAAGACAGTGATTGTTTGACCTTCATCAAGAAGCGTGTAAAATACGATGCCGTTATAATCTAATGCTACCAATAGCATCCTCTTCCTCTCGTGAACATTAATGCCACAACATGCGGAGCCTCTTCATTTTTCCCCAGCCAGAATCTTCGCTGATTTCAGTCCGGAGGTGTATACAGGGACACCCAGGTTTCATCGATGGTCAGAGTTCTCTTGAGCATAGCAGGGTGTTTGTTATATTCAAATAAGTTACATTTGACGGCTAATAGTAGATGACCTTTTTGATTTTCAGTCAAACTGTGTGGTACCCACTTACCGAGTTTCTTTTTCAAATGAAGAATTTCTGTCAAAATCATCCAAACTGAACTGATTGGCAAGTTTCACTACTGGGAAATGTGACGCACTGAATAGCCTTTATGATCCTTCAACAGCTCCTCAAAATTATGCTTTCTCTGCTCCCAATCTGTTGATTATCTGTGGTCACCTCCTCTTCTTTCTCCAACCTCAAATTCATTCTTCCTAAATCGAGTCACCCACGATTCCACTATACGTTGACTGTAAGCTTGACCACCTAATAGTTGCACTAGTTGTTTGTGAATTTGCTTCGTAGTCCAGCCGATACCCACGGCAAACTTAATAAACATCCTGTGCTGATAGACGTCGATCGAATTTTTCAATCGCTCTTGATCCATTTTGAAGTAAAAAGCAGTAATATTACACGTCTTTCGTCTATTTATATTCTTGTATTATAACAGGCTGTGCAATGCATCCGCTCTCGAAATATCGCGCTACATGTCACCACAAGTTTGGTGTAAACAACCCTATACTTTATCAATTAAGTAAACGTTGCACGCCTGTTGGTGGTTACGTTACGGTTCTGACTGAGTGGGTTTTTCTGCAGCCAAGATAAAAGAAATGAACAAACGTAAATATTTCATAGTATGCCATTGTCTTATTAATTATGTACCGTATTGTTTCAAGAACTTCATACTATTGTTTAAACAAACATATTTTTTTCTATATTCGGACATCACGCGAAGGCAGCCACAGTAATAACGTATACAATGTTATGTAAATAAAGTTATTATGAATATTCATAATTTCCGTTCGGGTACCTAACTCTTACATAAACAATGGCTTAATGAAGCGAATAGGTTTATTTAAATTAACTGTTTCTTTGAATATTAAGATCATGGGTTTTATTCTCAACCCAAGTATCTCACCATAAAGTGACTTGTATATGTGTATATTTATAGAAACAGAGAACTTAAAATTGCTCTATTGTAAAATTCTATTTGGTTTTGCTGATAGAATGTACTCAGTACGTATTGACAGCTGACAGATTGTAAGAAACTTCTTGATATAACCTAACATACTTATGTTCCTGCAAAAATACAAATAAAACTGGAAAATGGCTTGCCCGGATGCAGATCGGTCCGTGAACCCATCTTCCCAGAGGCAGTGAGATGAGCCGCTCTGCAGGTTGGTACGGAATAATCTTATTAATACGTCCACCAATACTGCTGAGCGTGCCCGCCTGCTGGCTGTGGGTGAGTGGGAGTCAGGTCTCTGGCTTCAGGCGCTACCATCACCCAACATAGGCACTTGGCTGGATGACACCACCTTCCGGCTCGCTACTTGTCTGAGTCTGGGTGCCCCTTGCGTGGCTCCACATCGCTGCCAATGCGGTGAAGGTGTCGACTGCCTCGGACACCATGGCTTATCCTGCAGTAAAAGCGCAGGGCGGATAGCACGGCACGCCAGCATCAATTACATCATCCGTCGTGCTTTTGTCACTGCCGGGGTGCCAGCTATTTTAGAACCCAATGGCTTGGCATGCGACGATGACAAAAGACCAGACGGAATGACCATAATGCCTTGGAAGGTAGGCCTGTGGTGTGGGATGCAACGTATGTCGACACCCTTGCGCCATCTCATCTTCCAAGCACGGTGGGTTGTGCTGGGACGGCAGCTGCAGGTGCGGAAACTTCAAACGGCGCAAATACTCCCATCTCTTTGGAACTAATATGTTCAAGCCGTTTAGGGTTGACACAAGGACCATTGGGTCCGAGTGCCCACCTAGTATTTTTAGACATCGCCAAGCGGTTGGTCGACTCTTCACGTGACCAGACAGCTGGCCTATTTTTGGCCAAAGAATCAGCATTGCCATACAACGTGGAACTGCTGCCAGCCTTTTGGGCACGTTTCCTATGGACAGCGATGCGGACGAATTTTTGATACCCTTTGATTATTTCCCCTCCCTTTTATATACGAGTACTTGTACATATTATTATTATTTTAAGACTGTTAGATTTTTAAATTACGTATCAGGTTGGCACAAAATTAATGAGACACTTGGCTTACGTTTTATATATTTTTTTATTATTACAATAAAAAAAGCTTAGTCAATGAGGTAGTCACCATTAGTATCTAAGACTTCTTGCCAACGATCCGGCAAAATTTGGATGCCTTTCGCGCAGAACTCTGATGGATGTGCCTCGAAAAAGTCGTTCAATTTCGCCTTTACATCAGAGAAATCTTTAAATTACCCCGCAGATGTTGTTTCAGGGCTCTAAACAAATGATAGTCAGATGGGGCGACGTCTGGACAATAAGGTGGATGGGGTATCGTCTCCCAGCCCAAATCCTCCAACTGTTGGCGAACGGCAGATGCAACGTGAGGTCGAGCGTTATCGTGTAGTAAAACTACATTGACTCGTCTTCGTCGTTTTTTCTTGATATCAGCAGATAGTTTGGTGAGCTGGGTTGAATATTTGTCAGCGTTTATAGTTTCATTGTATAATAGTTCATAAAACAGCATGCCTTGCGCGTCCCAGAAACATCAAAGCAGAATTTTTAAGCGGTTCGTTTGACTCAGCTTCGGTTGAGTTGGTGGCGTTTCTTCTCGAGGCAGCCAAAAAGCACATTTTGTTCTCGTAATGAATCCATAATTTATCTCCAGTAACCAGATCAGACAAAAACTCTTTACGTCGCGGTCGCAGCAAAAGTGATTGACAGATAGCGACACGGACTGAACGACTGGCGTCTGTAAGGATGTGCGGTACCCACCGAGCCAAGACTTTTCGATACACAAGCTCATGCAGATGGTATTCCACGGCGTAGTGACTGCAATTAAGTGCCTCCGCTAATTCATGAGTGGTAGCATCCAGATCAGACTGAAGTTCGCGGCGTAAATCGTCATCATTTACTGCGGGTAGTCGTCCTGAGCGTGGCTGACTTTCAAGGCTCCTGTCTCCTGATTTAAAACGGTCAAACCATCGGGACACCGTCGCATGGCTTGTACTTCCAGCGCCCAATGCAGTGTTGATATTGTTAGCCGCAGCCCGCGCACTGTGGCCTCGTTCGAGTATAAGTGTAGTGTTCGAACTTGTCACTCGTCCATTTTTCCTCAAACTGACTAAACCAATCGCGAGGGTGGCTTTATATGCCCCCACATCACAAGGACCTAGAATTTTCTACAACATTCTAGAATATTATCGAAAACAATTAACTCGATAGTGGAAATGTATAGGGTTTTGTAGAGAGTCTCATTACTTTTGTGCCAATTCAATAGATACTTAATAAAGATTGATTAATAAAACTTAAATCAAAACTTATGATAGAGATACAACTATAAATCTTTACCTGGCCCTATGTATAGACAGAAGCGGGATGAGACATGTTTATAAGTTTAGTACAAAATATTCCACAAACCCCCCCTTACAGTTTATCTTTTATGAGAACGTTTCAACTGACTCCGTCTGAAATAGAAGTTAGATCGCGTCTGGTTTAAACGTCAGCAATATAAGTTTATGATGGAGTTAGCGCACTAGCTCACTCTAATATAAAATGGTTGAGTTCTGTAACGAAATGGGGTCACGGGCTATCGGATCCAATGAATTTATGTTATATATCGACGGCGAAGTGCCAATACCTGACATTTTTTTTTGAGAAATTCACTTTTTTTCGTTTTGAATTTAAAGGCTTTATTCGCATGTTTTAGTGAAATCGCCTAAGTGTATTTTTAGTTGCAACAGCATTAAATTAAAATGTGTAAATAAGTACTTCCCAACTAAACAAACTTGTCTATTTTGAACGTTTTGTTTCAGTTTGTGTAAATTTTTGACTTTGTCAGTTAGGAGGTATTGGCACTTCGCCGTCGATATTTCATGAAAAAAGCTACACTACGCACGGCCATGTTTCAGGTAGTCCAAATAAGGGCTTTAGCAAAAGGCACGTCTTCGTTTTACGTTCTTCGTCGAGAGAGTAAGGTTTTAAACGCGATTAGTGCATACATAAAAATCCTCAGTGTGCTACTCGATGTTTCCATCGATAAGGGCGCATTATACTCGTACAACAACGCGCTTCTGGGATTGTTCGGACGAGTAACTGCTACATCTCGAGTGATGGCATTCTATCACAACACTGCTTTGGCCGTCGGCTTTGGATGTCGGATATGAAATAGTAAAAGTGCAATAAAGGGTGATACCGTCGGTATTCGGTACACTGTGACGAGGAATTCCAATCGAATTGAACACGAATTCCGAAAGGCGATATTAAAAGAAGATGAATGTAACAATAATCATAAACTACGTTATCGTACTTGCTTAGCTGTTGTACCTATATGGCTTCAGCTTGACTGGAGCTCTAGTGTTTATCCGGCTAATGCCTTCCACTCAATTTACTTAAACTTGTTGCTGCGGATAAAATCTGCTTACAACTTACTACTTAGTTACAAATATCTACATAAATGACGTAGGCACCTACTTAGTTTTGTACTATACCTTTATACTTTAGGCTTTGGAAACGCAGACAACACATCCAGAATTGCTGATAGGTACCCAAAAGTAAACTAACCTTGGGCAGTGTCGCGTCAGATCCTGTTATATGATGTCCTCCGACGTACTTGGCGTTGTGCGGCAGTGGCAGACCCTGGCCCAGCGGTGGCTGCGAGTTGACCAGTAGCATAGCGCCATCGTACACCAGCTCGTCGTAGAAGGGAGGCGAGCGCCCGCGCCGCTGGATGGCGAGCTGGTAGATCTCGTAGTAGGCGGGGGACTCCACGTAGTAGGTTATGTAGCTGTGAGGAAGAAGACGGCCATGATTATATATGTAGATACGTTTATTTAATATAAAGAAAATTCTAAGCTGAAGGTCAATTCCCGTGATTATAAAACGTCGAAAATGTAGTCGCAGTCTCGAGTGACTATACTCGTATCAAGAACCATGTTAATGTTTTGACAGATTGAGACTGAGATAAGAATGCGAAAGTTCTTAAAAATACGGGAATTTGACCCTTTATTGTGTTTTGGGAACAATAGTAATGTTAAACATTTCACATTTCAAGAGTATGCTTAGCAGAACATAAACGTAAGTATACACAGCTCCATTAAGTGATTTGGTTAGGTCCGCGTCCCAAAATGACATGTGCGTTCAAATGACATGTGCGTTCAAATCCGAGATAGACCCAAGTTGGTTTTTGTATTTTGCAAAAATAATTTATTAATATATAATTATGAATAAATAACTTTTAAGTTAGTATTTATTTTTTTCAAGTTATTTTTAATATATAAAACTTTAATAGTTTTATTTAAATAAAATCAAGCCCCCCCGGGCTTGATTTTCGGTTAGACTGGAAGCCGACCCCGACATAGTTGGGAAAAGGCTAGGCAGATGATGATGTTAATACTTTTATTATTACGTTTATCGACAAGCAATGATACGTTTAAAATTTACGAAAAGTTTTTTAACGTCTAAATAGACCGGAGCTATCGAGACCGATTGCCGTGCATAAGATTGGAGGTACAGATCCTAGGTACCCTATGTGCTTTTTGTCATGCATTATATTTTTTAATATAAAATATTTTACTATTTTGTTTTAGTAATATAATAGGAGTATTTATAAAGAATTTAAAAATCTAGAAATATAATTATATTTTTCATAATTTTTAAATTCTTTTTTTTTTCTTTAATAATCATTTATTAATATTTATTATTGCTATTATTTAATAAAACGGCTGGCTGGCTAGTTCGCCAAAATGCCGTTAAGAATATGACGACGTTCGGTGATGCGATGATTCGAATCTAAGTCGAAATAATGATCCCTTTTTGAAGTATTCTTTAGATTATTCGTAACGAATTCAATGTGATACGAGTAGCAGTGTAACATTTTAAAACTTGAGGGGTTAGCACATAGTGACGCTGTGTGTACAGTCTACCTACTATAGAACAGATATGGATAAACGGAGATAACGTTATTGAACTGTGTCGTGAAGGGTCACCATACTCCCCATTCATCAATCATCACACAATGCTTCTAATAACTTTAACAAAAAGAAAGAATGGAGTGATCCTTCAGTTGACTGTCATTTTATAGTTTAATTAGCAGACGTTATAAGAAACGGCATTACCATTCTCATCACGAGCAGTCTGCATATTTAATGGCAATTAAAAATGATTTCAACGTCATGTCTTCATGCACTTGAAACCAATTACTCTTGTGGGTCAGTGCTCTAGTTGTCAAACGAGGCACACTTTATGCATTTCTTAATTTCCTGGTGAGATACAATCTTGTATCATCAATTTCTTGTCACCAGTCAATTGATACGTAATAAGAACAATATCAGCTTGTTTATTGTACTTCTGCAACGCATATCATCGCACAAAAAACGCAAATTCTCGCAAATTCACCATAATTAATTACAGATGCTGAATAAAGGCACTAAGTATTTAAAGTATTTCGTCACAAATGCTTATGACAGGAACTGGAATATTTATTATGTTAATACGAATATCAGATTCACTTTTACACGTCTTGTTTTTTAAAAAACCGGCCAAGTACGTGTCGGACTCGCGCACCGAGGGTTCCGCACAAATTTGTAGGTACCTACGTAACTACAAATTTACGGTTTTCGCAATTTTTCCTTTATCTGTGCTATAAGAAGTTGCTTCGTACCAAATTTCAAGATTCTGAGTTCACGGGAAGTACCCGGTATTGATTCCCTGCGAGTGTCGAAAATTTGCGGCAATATGCGGCATCAACGGCTGTATCTTTTGATTGCATCGGCTTAGAAGTTTGATTTTTTCACAGCTCCAAGGGACAGTAGACCTGAGTATTTGATATAAATTCCAGCTTGATAACTACACGCGTTCCTGAGAAAAAGGGTCTTGACAGACAGACAAAACGGACGAACGGACGGACAACAAAATGATCCTATAAGGGTTCCGTTTTTTCCTTTCGAGGTACGGAAACCTAAAAAGCTAGATGGAGTTGACATTTTTATCTGAATACCTGAAATGGCAATACAAACTCAGGGGCGAAACAACTCAACTAACTAAAATTCGCAGGACCTTGCTTTTTCAGTCTGTTGAGTTGTTTTCGCCCCTAGAAATGAATCTCTAGTAGTCTTTTTATATAGCTACCTACGTATCTCTAGGTCAAGGAGACAACACCAAACTTTATTGTCGATATTTAAACACGAGTCCATCGTGCAGTTTTCTATGTATCGTAGAAAACATTTTTTACCAAACAATCCAAATTAACTTTTGTGTCCGTTGGGATTAAAATGTACGATCATTGAAGCATTGGTGACAGAGTTCGCAAACAGTGCTAACATACATAAATAGGCAAACTACAGCACACTGAATAATATCGATGATCTCATAATGGACGGAGTCGCGTTACGTCCGCTACGCGTAGCGTCCGTTTATAGCCCTATTGTATTCTTAAAGGTGATTTTTTCTCGGATCAGTCGCGTTACAGGCGTTCTACCTAAAAGTACACTCAACGACAAAAATGCTTGTGACTAGAAAATAAAATCACACAGATTACATTAGCATTTTGTGAAGCGTGGTACTAGGCGAGTAGATTCTAACACTAAAAAAAAAACTAAATAAAAAACATAAAATCGACTCCAAAAAAAATTACTGAAAATTAAGAAATAACCTTAATTTCGGAAGTCGGTGGTAATAAAACTGAAATACAGATCCCAAAACACAACAGTTTTTTTCACAATCCGATTAATAATTTCGGAGAAATACGTGGATAAATATACATACAGACACCTATAAAAATGTGTGTGCGGGTGTAAAAATGTATCTCCTGATAAGTCTGCTCGCCTAGTATTATGCTTCCCAAAATGTTAATTTGGCCTGTGTGTTATTTTTCTACTAACAAGCTCTTCTAGCGTTGAGTGTACTTTTAGGTAGAACTGCTGTAACGTGACTGATCCGAATAAAAATCACCTTCAAGAATACAATAGGGCCATAAACGGACGCTACGCGTAGCGGACGTAACACGACTCCTTGTCATAATGAACAGTAGTGAGGAAACATTTCCAAGAACACTAGACTTGATAAATGGATTGACAACACATAACATATAATATTTTGTTATAACCACGTAAGAAATACCCATTGTCGTGAATGAATGGCCAATGTTATACCTACTACATACATATGTTATCACACAGGAGACTGAAGAAGAGTGGGGTAATATCCTCCAGGTGGTATGACTAAAAACACGGTGTCTTGATTAGTGGGCTGTATTTCAGAAGATTCGACTTTTGAGAAAACAAACAGTTAACAATAATTATGATTTTAACGGCGAGAAAGAAATATGCAATCGCTCAGTAGCGTGGACGATGACGCAGTGTGGTGCCGGCCCCCTCCGCGACCGCAGCTCCCGGCCCGCGGTCGCCCGGCGCGGCGTGATATTCCCGACAGAGACCCTTTGATGCATTTGAAGTTGCCGTTGCTCAAAGAAATCTGAGGATTGCTCTGTTCCTTCCTGGCATTAAACACAACAACAGTTATAACTATGATTCATCCAAGGTATATACCCACTATACCCAGGCGGACAGGTACGCCTGTCTCCCGATGCGGCAGACCCGCTCCCCCATGCTGGGCGGTAGGTTCGGCCTGGCAGCAGCCATGGGGTCCACGAAGAGTGTGGGGCTGCTGGCTTCGTGCATCAGCTGCAGGCTCATCCAGGAGGCGTCCACGGAGCTATACCATACTAGAGGACAGTCGAACACGGCTGTTAATCTGGAAATGTTGAACAATGTGTTAATAGCACTACATTAAGACCATTACTACTGGACACACCATAACCCATCAACATAATTCCATCTTCGATCACGCTACAGTTAATAATTCATTAAGTCGTCGGTTCATTACAGTCGTCGCATTATGATCGCTATATCGAATCTCCGCTGATCTATTGTGCCAGTCTCGGCGAAGATTAAGATTAGAATTGAAAGCTTTGATCGACAATATTATGACAATTCTTTTTATTTGACTGCATTGTTCGTGTAATCTCAGACTGGGACGATTGGAATCCCGTCCTCGATTGTCCAATTCTGTTTTGTGCGCTTGGATTTATTATCCCTTGATTGGAAATTGTTGTATTATTGCAATTTGTGTATACTACTATATTCATGTGGAAGCTTATTATTAGGTCATCCCACTTCCAGTGTCATATTTTTTATTTCCAATATTTATTTATTGCGCAATGGTATGCAATAGTTAATACATGTGTTGTCTTGTACAATCATGTTAGTTTAATTTGGTGTGTTGTATCGTCAAGACGTGCATTGATTTAAAATGGAAGATTAAAAAAAATCTATTAATGTAGTGGAGCAACGTATATTTCTAAAGTTTTGTGCTTTACTCAACTACTCTGGAGGAGTTGCGCACGACTTACTGGTAAAGTGTGTTGGTCGTAACGCCTTAAATAAAAGAACCGTACAGCGATGGCTTGAAATGTACAAACAAGGAAGAACCACAGCTGAAGATGAGCCGCGAGCACCTCGATCATTATCATCGACTAGATTAGAAGCAAGGGACAAAATCAAGGAAGCACTTCGTCAGTCACGTAGGGTCAGTGTCAGTGATCTCTCCACTCAACTTAACATTCCTCATTCCACTATACGTAGAGTACTCACGGAGGATTTATGTCTGGTCAATAAAAGTGCAGTGTGGGTGCCCCACACTCTGAACACGGATCAGAAGGAGTTTCGTTATGAAACTGCGCGTAGCCATTTTTCGTGGTATCGCCGTAAGAAAAATATACTTAATAGATTCATATGCCTTGATGAAACTTGGGTCGAATTTTATACTCCTCGTCAAAGACATCAGTCACGATGTTGGGTGGAACCGGGCACTTCAGCTGAACATTTACCACGTGCAGAGCTACATGAATGAAAAATACTACTAATAGTAGCTATGGATGTCAGAGGCATTGCTTTTTGGAGAACTTATGATGAAAATACAACTATGACTGGAGAGCGATATAAGTCATTTTTAGAAGAAAATATTCCTATTTGGGCAGACGAACATCATATAACGAGTCCTATAATTTTACATGATAACGCCAGACCGCACAAATCAAAAATACTTCAGAATTTAATTGAAGATAAAGGATGGATTGAAATTATTCAGCCGCCATATTCCCCGGATATGAATCCTTGTGATTTCAATTGTTTTGGCCATGTGAAGAGGAAATTGTCGGGTACTCGATACAATAGCAAAAAGGAGTTAGATATTAAACTAAAGAGCATTATTGATGAATTAAATGAAAGTGGTACTTTAAATGGTGTTCAAGATTTGCCAGCAGTCTAGGAGCGAGTGATTAATAGTGGTGGAGATTATTGATTAGTGTCACAAGGTTATATACTATAAGTCAGTTTTTGTAAAATAATAATAATAAAAAAATATGACACTGGAAGTGGGATGACCTAATATTTTTTTACAGTCAAATCAAAAAGTTATACCTACGGATTTAGAAACTAATGGTTTACATTGACGGGCCCTTTTTTACTTTTCAGTGACCATAGCCATCAAAGTCCAACTTCTGACATTGTTGGTGTAGGTCAGTTGAACTGTAATAACATAAGGAAGAGCAAGGTGCCTTGGACTGATTTTGATGGTGAATATCTAAGGTCACTTGGATCTTAGTAGTTTGGCATTGATCACTTACGGAGACAACAGTCCGCTATAGTACCACTCGGCGACCACGACGTCGAAGTCCTCAGCCGTGTCCTTCAGGAACGTCTGCACGGCAGGGTGACGCAGCGCACGCTCCGCAGTCATCGCGCCATCCAGTAGGAACTGGTGCGACGGCAGGCGGGAGGAGTCCAGCTCGGACAGGCGAAGGACACTCTTCGTTTCTGAACGAAAGTAGAAATCTTTATACATTTCAGCAAATAAACGCCGACAGTTCTATCGGAACTAGCATATGATAGTAAACGAAAACACACTGCTGGTCAGTGTGTTTTACTTTGAAATAAGTCATCATCTGCCTTCTTTTCCTAACCATGTTGTTGTCGGCTTCCAGTCTTACCAGATGCATCTGATTACCAGTATTTTACATGGAGCAACTGCCTATCTGAATCTGACCTCCACAATCCTACCTTATTACCTACCTATTTATTTATTTATTTAAACTTTTCGCACACAAAAAAGGTACAAAGGCGGACTTAATGCCTTACCTATCTTCTAGAAGTCGGAAAAAACTAGTTTTTCAATAATCTTTTGTCTCTTATTTACTTGTATTATATTACGAAAACACTCTTTTTTACTGATACTTTTTAATAGAACAACTGTACTCTTTCCAAATCCAACAACCACTAGCTTTGAGCTACATTTTACCGTTTAAAACATTTGCCCCACCTACCTGAAATAACGATGATACCGACATTTCTAAGTGTTGCCAAAATAGAATAATACATTTAGTTGCCACAGTGAAAACACATATTAATATTTGTACTTTGACAGTGTTGCCACAGTGGATATTATAATGCAGTATTAAAATAACGCATGTTTTTTTAAATTAAATCAATGACACACAATAAATAAAGTGTAGTGTAAGTACCAACCCGTGTTATCGTCCGCGACCGAGCTGATGGAAATCACACGGAGGCGCTCAGTCGCCTTCACTCGTGTGAATGTCGTTATGTATGTCACCTGAAAAAGTTATATACATAAGAACTAGCGACCCGCCCCGGCTTCGCACGGGTGCAATGCTGATCACTACATAGTATAAAACAAAGTCGCTTCCCGCTGTCTGTCTGTCTCTATGTATGCTTAGATCTTGAAAACTACGCTTCGGATTTTGATGCGGTTTTTTTTTTATAGATAAGAGTGATTCAAGAGGAAGGTTTATTATGTATAATACATGCATAATATAGTAGAGAAACACTGATAATTTTAGAGCCATTATTTCTCGTAAAAAGTTAATGATAAAAAATGGTTATTGTGGGTTATCCCTAAGAGATAGACATATACCATCGCGGACTTTTTTGTAGAACTTTTTAAGGTGTACAATACTGTAGTACATTAGTTTGATCTATCTCGAATGGTTCAGCCAGCGTTTACAATGTAAGCGCAAAAAAATGTGTTTATTTACGACATCACATTAGAAACCTCTAAAATTATCAGTGTTTCTCTACTATATTATGCATGTATTATAGATATAAACCTTTCTCTTGAATCACTCTATCTATTAAAAAAAACCGCATCAAAATCCGTTGCGGAGTTTTAAAGATCTAAGCATATATAGGGACAGACAGACAGGGAAGCTACTTTGTTTTATACTATGTAGTGATAAATATATTTTTACAGAATAAACCATGACGTACAGTATATTGAATAAAATTTACTAACTTTGTATATTGTAGGCACGAGGCAGTCAGGAACTAAAGGGGTTAATCACAAAACTTATTCAGGATGCGGCGGTCGAGTCGCCACCGCCCTGTTATATGTCTACAACCACATATATTGGTTTGGCACAAAAGTAATGAGACACTATAAAACCCTACACATTTCCTCTTTCAAGTTAATTGTTTTCGATAATATTCTAGAATGTTGTAGAACATTCCAGGTACTTGTGATGTGATGCTATATAAAGCCGCCTTCGCGATCGGTTTAGTCAGCCGCCCCGACCCTTGCTCGAGCCAGCCCGCGCCGCTGAGCCTGTAGTTCTAAATTCGCCCCTAAATAATTCCGATCCAGCCTGTCCCTTGCTGCCCTCTCCCAGCGACGCCCTAAGCCGAGGTCCGTACCCCACAGGGGGTGCCCTTAGCGTGTAGTCGCTTAGTTTTTAAGTTTTTCGCAGTTCAACCTCATAGGTTGAACTGCGAGATGCCAATCACAAAAAAAAAAAAAATCGGTTTAGTCAGTTTGAAGAAAAATGGACAAGCGACAAGTTCGAACACTATACTTGACTTATACGAGTATACTTGTTAGGCCACAGTGCGAGGGTGCGGCTGACAATATCAACACTGAATTGGGCGCTGGAAGTACAAGCCATGCGACGGTGTCCCGATGTTTTGACCGTTTTAAATCAGGAGACCGAAGCCTTGAAAGTCAGCCACGCTCAGGACGATCACCCGCAGTGAATGGTGACGATTTACGCCGCGAACTGCAGTCGAATCCGGATGCTACCACTCGTGCATTAGCGGAAGCACTTAACTGCAGTCACCACGCCGTGGAATACCATCTGCATGAGCTTAGGTATCGAACAGTTTTGGCTCGGTGGGTACCGCACATCCTTACAGACGCCAGTCGTGCAGTCCGTGTCACTATCTGTCAATTACTTTTTCTGCGACCCCGACGTAAAGAGTTTTTGTTTGATCTGGTTACTGGAGATGAATCATGGATTCATTAAAAGAACGATACACGTCGTGTTTTTTGGCTGCCTCGAGAAAAAACGCCACCAACTCAACCAAAGCTGAGTCAAAAGAAACGCTTAAAAGTTTTGCTTTGCTGCTTCTGGGACGCGCAAGGCATGCTGTTTTATGAACGATTACACAATGAAACTATAAACGCTGACAAATATTCCACCCAGCTCAACAAACCATCAGCTGCTATCAAGAAAAAAAACGACGAAGACGAGTCAATGTAGTTTTACTACACGATAATGCTCGACCTCACGTCGCATCTGCCGTTCACCAACAGTTGGAGAACTTGGGCTGGTGGATCCACCTTATTCCCCAGACCTCGTCCCATCAGACTATCATTTGTTTAGAGCCTATTTACATTTGCGGGGTAAACTATTTAACGATTTCTCTGATGTAGAGGCGGAGTTGAGCAACTTTTTCGAGGCACAGCTATCAGAGTTCTGGGCGAAAGGCATCCAAACTTTGCCGGATCGTTGGCAAGAAGTATTAGATGCTAATGGTGATTACACCATTGACTAATCTTTTTGTATTGTAATAATAATAAAAAATATAAAACGTAAACCAAGCGTCTCATTACTTTTGTGCCAACCTGAGTTACCAACCAACAACCACAACCCGTAAGCAATTATGAGGATCTGTCTATCGTGCCTACGTACAATGCAACTCAAATATTTAGACATATCTCACACATACAAGTTCAGTAAACTACATAAAATCAATCAATAATGAATCTTTCTACACGGGTCAGCTAATTTAAAGTAAACAAATAAAAAGGTTCACTATGACGTCACTGTGACGCTTCATTAAACTCTGTTACTTTAGTAGCAGACTGTCCTTGACCTTGTGCAGCCTTGCATCTAGCTTACGGGCAATTAGAAGAGTTGAAACAGTAAACAGTAGACAACACAGCAAAGGAAATCAAAGCATAGTCAGAAAAGATCAAGGTTCCTGAATGCTTCTTGTAGTGACCGATTTGTTAGGATCAGCTACTTGGGGTGCATGTTGAAGAGCCTCCTCGTGGCGCACCCTGGGCAACGTCGGCTCCAACTGCCCACCACGTTTTGGTGGACAGTTGGGGCTGGCGGCTAATCTTCAACACACGGGGGAGGGTCATGGTTCCAATCACCGATCATCCTTGATGGTCAGTGAAGGGAACCGGGCTACAGATGGGCGGATCTACGTCTACTCTCCCTCTGCTTACAGAGGGAGGTGAGTGGGCGTACACTGGGGAGGCCGCGCGGCGCGTACGTCGCAGTGACCGAGGTGGGGAAGACCGTGGTTTGCTTCTCACCCTGCGGTCTAGGGGCATCTGTGGCGAGGTGTTTGAGCCACGGTGCCGGGTGGTGGGTAGGTTTAGTTAGTTTTTAAGTATGGGAAAAAAAAAAAAAAAAAAAAAAAAAAAAAAAAAAGTAGGTTAGGTTAGTTTAGTTTGCGCGATTCTCTCCTCATCACTTGGAGAGTGGGAAGAGTGGTTCACCTCTAGTTCGTGTCTGCTCATCAGACATGACTGAAGTGAACGAGTGGTTTGGGGACCCCACCCCATAAAAAAGGCAAAGCTGTGTTCAGCATCAATAATGGAAGCGCTTCATAAAAAGAAACTACCCCAGGAGGGTACCTGCTGCTCAGCAGTAGGAGAATCCCTCACCGAGCAGAGCTCGGTCTGTCCCTCGTATTCTGGGGGGGACAATGAACGCTCAAAATCTCAAACGGATTTTTACCCGTCCTTCGGGGGCGCATTGAGCCAGGGTGGCTCACTTACCGGTGCTGAAGAGTCGCTGGGTTCTATTCCCAGTACATCCACGGCACCAAAACTCAAAGAAAAAGCTCAGAGAGTGCCAAAAGCCGGAGCGCAATTTGTGCGCCCGGCTACCCCGGTTGCTAACGAGGTGGTTAGTGACACCAGCGAGTCCTCCTGCTCGCAAATGTCATTTGCCTCTGAAACGTCGACAAGATCAACTCGAACCCGCGCGCGAAAGCGTACACAGCCACCGAGGAGCAATGAGTCGATCGTGAACAGAAAGAAGTCTGCTAAGCCTCCAAGCTTTGGCAAGCCGTTAACAGACGGAAAAGAGCAGGACAGAGACTCCGAGCCTGTGAGTCCACCAGCAAAACAGGCAAAGATTCGGGCACCGGCAAAGCAGAACCTGCCGGAACCAGAGATGTTGGCTGAAACGATGCGGGCGCAACCAACGACGGAACTAAGCACCTGTATCAAGGACAGTCTTAGAACCATAGAGGAAGTTGCAAACGAGTCGCGCAACCTTAAAGGAAGCTTTGTCCATAGTCTAAAGCTGGCAGCAGTGACCGTTCAAGCTGCAGTGGCGGAGCTGGCCACGCGATCTGCAGTTGAGGTCAACGTCGAGAGGCTAGAGTTAGAAAACGCTGACCTGAAGGCTCGCCTTATTGGTCTCTCATCGCAAGTAGAGAAGCTCACAGCGCAGGTCAGCCTCCTAAGTCGTAAAGGCGAACTGACGGTGAGCTCCAACGCTGCAGCCTCTACCGTGGGACCAAATCAGTTCTCTGAAACTGTCGAACTCGTTCGGTCTGATGAGTCGGAGGCGAGATTTCGGCGCTCTATTGCTCTGGAGATTGGGAGCATGGTGGACGCCAAGCTCGCCGCTTTGGAGAGGAGATTGCCTCCGGAGAAGCCCTTACGTCCGCCACTTGCCGCCGACGCTCGGAAAGCATCGCCACCGGTCGTTGAAGTGCAGGCAATTGCCGATAAGTGCCGGGTCCCTAATCCCACAAAAAAGAAAAAGAAGAAGCGTAAAGGCAAAGGCAAAGCAGTGGCTCCGGTGGAGGAGCTGCCCCCCGTGCCTTCGGCGTCTACGCAGGCTTCGCAAGTTTTGCCGGATACAGCGAGGAATGAGACGGAAACCTGGTCTTCTGTGGTGGGAAAGAAAAACTCTCACCAATCTAGCACGAAATCCGGTGCTCCAGCTGCAAAGCAGCCAGTCAAACTGCCTAAGGTTCCCACTACGGCAGCCATAACGGTTTCAGTAAGAGAGGGATCATCTGTTAAACTCGGCGAGATCATGTCCACACTAAGGCAGAGAATCCGTTTGGCCGATCTTGACATCGACACAGTCGGCCAAAAGAGGGCTGCTGATGGCGGAATGGTGCTTACCGTCGCTGGCAACGACTCTTCTACCAAAGCGGACAATCTCGCTAGCCGAATGCGGGAGGTTCTCGCCGGGTCTGATGTGAAGATTTCACGTCCAATTAAGCGAGCTGAGGCAAGGATAATGGATCTGGATGATGCCGTCTCGCCGGAGGACGTAGCAGCTGCTATTGCCGAAGCAGGAGGCTGTTCCCCTGCAGACGTAAAAGTAGGAGTAATCCGTCGTCCACGTGCTTCGTTGGGGCACGTCTGGGTCCGTGGCCCACTGGTGGCGATAAAAAAGCTTGCGTCCGACAAGCGCTTGCGCTTAGGTTGGACGTTGGTAAGGGTTCAAGTTTTGGGGGCGCGTCGTATGATGTGTTACAGATGCTTAGAGCCTGGGCATGTCCGCTGCCAGTGCACTAGTTCAGTTGACCGGAGCAGCCAGTGCTACGCTTGTGGGGGAGCTCACAAAGTGAGGGAGTGCACGTCGCCGACCCTGCGGTGTTCGCTGTGTGCAGACCTGGGTCTTCCAGCGGATCACCGGTTAGGAGGCAAGAAATGCGCTCCACGCAAGAAGCGAGCTTCGCATGCCCCTGCCACAGCGCAAGGATTGGCGCCGGTACCACTGAGTATGGGCCCTACAGAGATAATGGATACCTCGCCTTCCCAGCCCTAAAAGTTCTCCAGTGCAACCTGAACCACTGCCGCAATGCTCAGAATCTTTTTTATCAGACTATTGAGGAGTGATCGGTTGCCTTGGCGATTGTAGCAGAGCCCTATGGCCTTCGGGATCATCCTCGCTGGTTCCGGGATACCGAGGACTCTGTTGCCGTTTATTGGGCTGGTGGAAGCGGTCGGCTCCACTGCTCCCTACTAGATAGGGGGCAAGGTTTTGTTGCCGTGGAATGGGGATCTCTGGCCGTAGTGGGCTGCTATGTATCTCCCAATATTTCGCTCGGTGAATTCGAGGAATATCTAGACGCGGTTGCAAACAGCATTCGACACAAATGCTCACCCCGTCCGGTGCTCATCCTGGGCGACTTCAATGCTCACTCCAGAGCTTGGGGGAACACCCGGGACACGCCGAGGGGACACGCGGTACAAGACTGGGCCGCGACACTTGACCTCCGACTTTTAAATCAGGGGTCCGTGTCCACATGCGTTCGGTGGCAGGGGGAGTCAATTGTAGATCTCTCATGGGCGACTCCTTCTGTTGCCCACATGGTGTCGGAATGGAGGGTAGCGGAGGAGATGGTCACACTTTCTGACCATCGCCACATCATTTTTGATGTGACATTGCACCCATCGAGTAGCCCTAGCCGTCCAGTTTCTAGCTCACCAGCGCGACGTTGGGCCCTCAAGCGGCTCCATCGAGACATGCTCATTGCAGCCGCCAACGTCGCGGCGTGGCCGGAAGGTGTTTACTCCCAGGGGATTTCGCCCGACCCAGAGGAAGAGGCTGCTTGGTTCCGGGACAGGATGACGTTGATTTGTGACGCTTCCATGCCCCGAGTCAGATGTGCTCAACGTCTGGGTGCGGTTTACTGGTGGTCGGAAGACATCGCGCGGTTGCGCATTCTCTGTCTTAGGTCCCGACGCCAGTATCAACGCACTCGGCGCAGGAGACAGCCAAGAGCCACAGAAGAAGAAATAGCCGGAATCTACAGAGAGTACCGGAAAGCCACTATGGAGCTTCAGCACGCCATTTCGAATTCCATGTCTAGGTCTTGGGGGGAGCTTCTTGAGGGGCTGGATAGGGATCCATGGGGGAGACCTTACAAATTGGTCATGGCCAAATTGCGACCCTGGGTTCCCCCCATCACAGAAACTATGGACCCGGCTCTACTGGAGAGAGTCGTAAGCACGCTCTTTCCAGTAGCTATAGACAGCCTCTCGTCGCTCCTACCATCTCCGGACTGGACTGACGAGTTTGGGGTGACTGAGAGCGAGCTTGACCGGGCCGTAAGGCGTATGGGAGCTCGTAACACAGCGCCAGGCCCGGACGGTATTCCTGGCCGAGCGTGGGTTCTGGCTCTGGCTTCTCTGGGGGACCGCCTGAGACGGCTGTTCAACAGCTGCCTCCGTGAGGGCGTGTTCCCCTCTGACTGGAAGGAGGCTGGATTGGTCTTGTTGAGGAAGGCAGGCAGGGACTCAGAGTCTCCCTCTGCATATCGTCCCATTTGCCTGCTCGACGAGGTTTCCAAACTATTCGAAAGAATAATTGCTGAAAGGCTCGTCGAGCACCTGTCGCGTGTTGGTCCCGACCTCGCCGATTGCCAGTATGGGTTCCGGCGGCAGCGTTCTACAGTCGATGCGATCCTACGCGTCCGCTCGCTGTCGGAACAGGCAGTTTCCCGTGGTGGGGTGGCGTTGGCAGTAAGTTTAGATATCGTCAACGCTTTTAACTCCCTGCCCTGGGATGCAATTAGGGTGGCACTAGTATATCACAGGGTGCCCCCTTACTTGCAGTGCATCATCGGGGCTTACCTACGCGACAGGCACATTCGCTATGTGGGTCGGGATGGTAGCGTTCATCGGAGGGAGATTACGTGTGGGGTTCCGCAGGGGTCAGTTTTAGGTCCTCTCTTGTGGGATCTCGCATACGATGCGGTCCTGCGTGTCGATCTCCCCGCTGGCGTTAATATCATTTGCTACGCAGACGATACCTTGGTGTTGGCCAGCGGGGACACTTTCAGCGAGACCATTCAGCTTTCTGAGCGCGGGGTGGCAAGAGTCGTGGCGTCAATCCACGAGCTGGGGTTGGAGATAGCGCCTCATAAAACTGAGGCTCTATGGTTCCATAAACTGCCGAGGAGCAGAGAGCCGCCCAGCTCGTCAATGACTGTTGGGGATGCGCAAGTCCAGGTGGGTCGATACATTAAGTATCTTGGCCTAACCCTAGACGGTCGGTGGGGCTTCGAAGAGCATTTTGAACGTCTGGTCCCCCGCGTCGGTAGGGCAGTGGGTGCTTTGCACAGACTACTGCCTAATCTCGGGGGACCAAGGGAAGAAGTTCGCCGCCTCTACGCAGGCGTCGTGCGATCGATGGTCCTTTACGGGGCGCCTGTTTGGTCGAACAGACTGTCAGGCGTCCGACGCTGCAGGAATAAAATCAACAGCCTGCAGCGGAAAATGGCTATTCGTATCGCACGTGGATACCGAACGGTATCTTTTGAGGCGGCAACACTCCTGGCACGCTTTCCGCCGCTGGACATCTTGGCGGATATGGATGCGAGGGTTTATAACCGGATTCGCGCCATGCGCCAAAGCGGCTATAGCGTGCCAGGAATAGCTATTGTAAGACTCAGGCGGCTGGAACGGCGACACGCGTTCGAGCGATGGCGCGAGCGGCTACAACAGCCGCAGTTTTCGCGCAAGCGCGTTGTCGAAGCCGTTCTGCCGCACTTCGAAGCCTGGCTGAAAAGAGGGGAGCGCATCTCCTACAGGCTCACTCAGGTGCTGACCGGGCACGGTTGCTTCGGTGAGTACCTGAACAGGATTGGGCGTGAGGCCACGGCAAATTGTCACCATTGTGGAAGCGACCTTGACTCTGCGCAGCACACGCTTGAGGAGTGCCCTGCGTGGGCCTCTGAGCGGCAGGTTTTGGTCGCCAGGATCGGGCGAGACCTGTCTCTGCCAGCAGTAGTGAGGGCTATGCTGACGGAGACAGAAAACTGGAGGGAAGTTGCCTCCTTCTGTGAGACCGTGATGGTCCAGAAGGAGGCTGCCGAGCGGGATCGTGAAAGAGCTAATCCCGCTCGAAGAAGAAGGCGTCGAGGAGGCAACCGCCTCGACGCCTAAAACGCCGAAACCCCACCTGCATCATTTAATGCAGGCGGGACTTTGGAATCGCGGGTGATCAGAGTGGGGACTCTGATTGCCCACCGAGTGATTTCGGAGAATACGGTGGCACTGTGGTCACGTGCTGCCGTGCAAAGCGAGGCTCAGGGAAGACCCCCTTTATTGTCTCCCCAGGGACGTGCCCTAACAGGCGTTGCACTGAGGGGGTTCCGGATTGGTCTACTAAGAGGTACCGGGACCCCCTCCATGTGCTGATGGTGATCACCGGGGTGGTTTTAGTGAGGTAAGAGTCCCACACTACCTGGTCTTTTTCCCCAAAGTCCAGGTGCCTTTTGAAGGTTTCCCCCCGTAAACAAAAAAAAAAAAAAAAAAGGATCAGCTACTTGGTTCACGTTGTTTAATGAGAATTTGGGCAAATCTTTGCCAGTGGCTTAATGTCGATAAGAATAGTTTTAAATGTCTTAGGGTTGATTTTACCAAAGTCGGACATATTTTATTCGTGGAATAAAATTGACGTCTGACAGTTCTAGTATGGCAAAACTGTAAAAAATTCAAACGTTTATTCTCAGGATAAGACTTTTTCTAGGTAGAAAAGTTTGGTGGAATGTGCCCTTAGAAAGGTTTGGAAGATTGGCAAGTTGGCAATAGTCACTAGGATGTGTAGCTGTAGATACCGCCACAGCAACAGTTTTGAAATTAATTTACCTGTCATTTTTATGACGCCATGACTTCTTACGAAACATTCTAAAATGATGTTGTCAATTTGGCAGGACCAACATAATACATACATTATGTCCTCCATTGAGCAGGGTGATGACGAGCTGGTCTCCGAGCAGGGTGTGACTGCGGCTGGCGACGGGGAACACCACGAGCGCCCTCTTACACGTGCACACGTGCACAAACACACACAGCAACAACACATATTTATACATATATTTATACATTTCTCATACGTTTGTCACTTTTTAGAGGTTGTTTTAGCAGTTAGTTAACTGACATTACTTTACAATACGATTAGGTTATCAGGAAAGTTTTTTTTTTTCGTAAACTCCCTAAAATATGTAATATTTTACAAGGACTGTTTTTTTTTAATTAAATTCAAGATATCCTTAAAAAAAAGTATGGTTTGGGTGGTGTCCTGTCTGATAACAGATATGCACTGTGAGTTGATACATTGCTTCAGCGCAGGTACGACCATCGGCACTTTGCCATGTAAGTATATATGTGTTATCTAATCAAGATAGTTTGTATGTTTGTTTTGTGCATCGATAATGTTATTGTAAGTAGCGTATGCCTTTGATTAAAGTAGATGAAATCAAAACCTCTCCCTAAATATTTCTCGATTTTGAAAAATTATCTAAGTTCCTACAAAAGTAAGTGAACAAACATTAGACTTATAGGTAAACATAAATGCTATAATACAATCTAATCTTTTGCAGATAATACTGACTGAGGTATACGTTCCTAAAGGATGGAGGGAAGTGAAAGTAATATTCATCCCTAAGCCAGGTAAGGGTGACTATACAAACGCCAAGTCCTACCGACCAATCAGCCTGACCTCCTTTCTTCTGAAAACTCTGGAAAGGCTGTGTGATAGGGAACTGAGGGATGGCGCTCTGAAGACTTTACCGTTACACGATAACCAACACGCATACAGTTCAGGTAAGTCGACTGAATCTGCCCTTCATATGGTAGTTAGCCAGATAGAGGCAGCGATTCATCAGAAAGGCACCTGTCTGGGTACTTTCATAGACATCGAAGGAGCCTTCGACAAAACCAACTTCTCCAGCATCAACAGCGCCCTCTCCAGACATGGAGTAGAACAGGTACTAACGGACTGGATTACAAACATGTTAAGTAAACGAGTGGTTCGCCTTGAGGGCGAGCAGCAGAGGGCCATGATAGCCAGAGGCTGCCCCCAGGGTGGGGTTCTGTCTCCCCTTTTGTGGAATCTGGTGGTTAATGACCTCATCACTAAACTCAACACCAACCGCTATTACACAGTAGGTTATGCCGACGACCTCGCAATCCTGGTTTCGGGGAAGGTGACGGACACGATATGCAACCTCACTCAGCAAGCACTACGTATCGTAGAGAGATGGTGCAGGGATTTTGACCTAACAGTGAACCCCACTAAAACGGAATTAGTCATGTTTACCCATAAACGAGCTTTAGGCCATTTTCGCCTAGCAAAACTGTTCGATACTGAACTCCAGGTGGCCAACGAAGTCAAATACCTCGGGGTCACACTAGACAGTAAGTTGAACTGGAGTAGTCATCTGGACAATAAACTTAACAGGGCTTGCATAACCTTTTGGCAATGCAGGAAAATGATAGGTAAGAAGTGGGGCCTATCCCCTAAAATTACACTTTGGCTGTACACTGCAGTGATCCGGCCCATGATCACCTACGGGGCTGTGGTCTGGTGGCCCCGCACCAAGCTGGTTACAGCCTCCAGCAAACTACAACGCGTACAGAGACTGGCCTGCATGGCGACTACGGGCTGCATGAGGACCACTCCGACTGCGGCAGTGGAAGCCATCCTGGGACTTCCACCGCTCCACCTGTTCATACAACAGGAAGCGACGTTGGCGGCAGTACGTCTCAACACACTAAACCTCTGGGGTAAGAGTTATACACCACACGCTGCGCTGCTTGAGGGACTCCACAAGGAGTTCCCCATCACGAAGGCCACCAATGACCGGGTACCCAAACAATTTATCTTTGATAAAAAATACAAGATCCAACTTTACGAGGATCACCGCTGCGAGGGGCTGCGCCCTGCAGAGCTGCGAATCTTCACTGACGGATCCAAAACAGGTAGTGGTACAGGTGCTGGAATCTTCTCGGAGGACTTCAACATACACATAGCCACACCATTGGGCGTCCACAACACAGTGTTCCAGGCCGAATGCATGGGCATCTCTCTGGCCGCTTCAGCCATCATGGCCAGGGAAGTGAAGGATCACTCAATTCGCATACTCTCAGACAGCATGGCTGTACTGCAAGCGCTGAATAGTAATACAGTCGACTCTGGGCTAATATACGAGTGCCACCAGCGCCTCAACCAGGTGGGTAACTTCAATAAAATAACCATTCAATGGATAAAAGGACACAGCGGTTCGCTAGGCAACGATGCAGCCGACGAGCTTGCCAGAAGGGGGTCGAGCATGGCACCAGTGGGACCTGAGCCCATCGTGCCACTCCCCTTCAGGTATCTACGCACTCTGGTAAGGAAACGCACCAGAGATCAACATGACAAACTTTGGACGGAACAAGGCGAGTGCAGGCAGGCTAAGGAAGCACTTCCCGCAATGGATGGCCGCCTCACGAAACAGGTTCTCCGTCTAACTAGACAAAAGCTGCGTACGGTGACTGCAGCTTTAACTGGCCACGGGTCATTTAATAAACACCTCTTTGTCATAGGAGTAACAGACAGTCCGCTGTGCAGGGCCTGCATGGAGGATGACGAGACAGTGGCACATGTGCTTCTAAGCTGCCCGGTGGTCGCCACTTACAGGGCAAAATACTTCGGTAACCCAGGTACCCTACGTGAGACGGTCAGTAACATCAAGGCGTTGCTGGCCTTCCTTGAGGAGCTGGGGTGGATCGAATGATCGATATTCCCACCCGTACGCAAAATACGCGCATTGACGTGGAGTTGCGGACACCAGCCCGTGTTACCTATTACCTATTACTGACTGAGGTTTGATGCCCCGTCCGGAGCATAGCTATGCTCCGGTCGGGGAATCACAGTAATATTGTGTTGGAGATTGAAAACTTATTTACTACTTCTTTTTTGTATGAGTAAATTATAAAAAGAGAGCAGTGGTGGCGCAGTGGTGGCGCAGTGGTGGCGCAGTGGTGGCGCAGTGGTGGCGCAGTGGTGACGACTTGCGAATTGTGGCTCGTTAGTTTGGACCCAGGCAGGCATTTTACTTTGTGTAAATTACTTCATGACCACTGCTCTCAAAACGGTGAAGGAAAACATTGTGAGAAAACCGACATGTCCTAGATCCAAAAAATCAAAGACATGTGAGATCCGCCAACCTGCACTGGGCCCGCGAGGTGGATTATGACCCACTCCCTCGCACAGAGGGGAGGCCTGTGTCCTATGTATGTATGTATATTATACAGCCTTCCACTATCCCGGCAAACCCATGTGACAGACACAATATATGGGATATCGAGTAATCTGTGTCACGAGTATTATAACTTTAGTGCGACAGTCGTTATCAGCGCTGATAAGCGAGATGACTGATCAGTCGTGGGAGTTCCTAGTGCTTATCAGTACCTAGCTGATAACTGACAATACCGCTTTAAAAGTATTAAAACCAAAGCCGAAAATATCGGAATTCCACGGAACTTTGGTTGGACATTGGTCAGCTGTGCAAGTTTACACTGGAAACAAATTATCAGCCTAGCTTGTCCCCAAGGTATTTGGAACCTGTTTTGACCGTTTCGGTTATTTCCTGCTATTATTTGTATTAATATTACGTAGGAACTTTCGGATGTCGGCCTAAATAAACAGGATGTAATATTGCAGCCCATACAATATAATTATCACAATATCCGCAAAAAGCTTTGAATGTAGCCCGACGTTTTAGACGGAAAGTGGGTCAAGGTTTGATGTGAGAATATTTTCTTATGACTTCCTTGAATAAAGGTGTTCGACTTGGTCTAATTGTCGCCTGTCTCTTCCCGCGGGTTTTGTGTTTGGCATCCTCTGGTTACCCCTAAGAATTTTAAATTTTCCAAGCGCTGCAATCGATGGGCTGGTAACCTAATGAAGTGTCGAACTAAAGGTAAACATTTATGTAGTTGGTCTGGTTACAAATATATGCTTAATTACTGGTTTAAGCCAAGGCTAAAAGCTCTAGTATTGTTACGGTATTAATGTTAGTACCTACCAGGTTCAAAATGTGTTCCGATTACAAAACAAAAACTATCTGAGGAACTGTTAGTACCGGAAAAGGTCCATGGTTTAAATAATATCCACAGATAAGAAACAAAAATGGCATACTTTCGTTCATACAGGTTTTATTTGAAGCAACATTCTGTTTCTCTATATTTTGATAAGTATTATAATGTAATATAATAACACGAAATAATTAAATAAGTAATTATTTATCAATACACAAAATATGTCATAAATTGTTCTTTGTTTAGGTTACAATATAATGACCAAGCACATATTGTACTTTTCACGCGCTTTTTATAATCAAGTTGTCATATTTTTTAACACCTCTAGCGTGAAGTGGAGTGAATTACATTCGTCGATGGTGCGCGTCATTCGAGAGGAACGTTCATGTTGCGGCCTTTTTTAACCGACTTCAAAAAGGAGGAGGTTATCAATTCGGATGTTTATATACAGTGTGAGTCTTCATAAAGTGCACATATTAAAAAGGGTGAAAATATAAACAATTTTATCGACGGGAAAAATGTCAAAAAAAATCTTAAAAAAAATTGAATTTTTAATGGGCTTTTAATTTTTTTTATTCTCGTCTTGGTACCATGCAAACAAACTGTTACTACTTTTAAACTAAATGTGATATTAAAACAAAACAAAATTAATAATGATCTCTAATAATAGGCCGAGCTAATAAAGCCATAATTTTTTGAAAAATAAACCTCATAAATTAATTATTAATGATTTTTTGAAGAAAATTTACCATTTTTCTACCAATTATTGCAATAAATGTAAAATTTATCAAAAAAATGTCCCCTTTACCCTACTTTTTTCTTATTTTGTGTTATTCTACATCGTATTAGCTATTTTTTGGTAAAAATCCCATGGTTGTAGCTAAAACACAACATTTGCTATCAGAGGCTAAAAAAGAGGCTCACCGGGTGTGTTATTAATTCGAAAGGATAAATTACTTTCTTATGAAGGCTATGTGATTCATAAAACAAAGAAGCGTAGGTTAGGTTAATCAAAATCATTTATTATTTCACATGAAACTTAAAACTAATGCATTAATTGCTCAAAATGTCCGCCACGCTGTTGTAAACACAAAAACGCGCGAAGGGAAATTTGTTGTGTGGCCCTACTTATCATTTCGCGATCATTGCGAATACCATTCGCGCAGTTTATTATGCGATCTTGCAAATCAGCCTCGCTTTCGATAGGGGTGTTATAAACTCGTTAGATCTTGCAAATCAGCCTCGCTTTCGATAGGGGTGTTATAACTCGGTACCAAGACGAGAATAAAAAAAATTAAAAGCCCATAAAAAATTCAATTTTTTTTTTAGATTTTTTTTGACATTTTTTGCCGTCGATAAAATTGTTTATATTTTCACCCTTTTTAATATGTGCACTTTATGAAGACTCACGCTGTATATATTTTTTAATATTTTTTTTTTATGTATGTTCGGGCATAACTCCGTCATATATGGACGGATTTGCGAAATTCTTTTTTTGTTCGATAGAGGTTTATTACGAAATGGTCCCATTTGATGGTCCAATTTCGTAAAGATCTGGTGATGAGTTTTGGAGACAGACAAAGGAACTCTTCAATAAATACCAGTAAAACAGCCGCGATTGCTGCTATCGCATATGTATGCGTATGCATTATTTCATTTCTGTATCTGTGTTTTCATTTCTGTACCCTATAAACGCAGATGCAGCTTCCTGTCACTGATATGTATTTACATAGTAAGGAGTGTCATATGAATTTGTTTGGGGTAGGTATAACTAAAATGTGAAAAATAAAAAACTTTTTTATAAAAAAAAAACAACCAACTTCCAAAAAAACACTACAAAGTGAAAAAAAAAATCAGAAGTTGGTGTCAAAAAAAAGATAATGCGGAACTAACGACACCGAATTCCAAAATTAAAGTTATTTTTCACTTTGTAGTGTTTTTATTAATAAATAAATGCACTACTTATTTTTATTCTTTGTTCTTAATATTACTGTTACTGTTATGTGGTTTGAGCGTGAGTTGTTATGTCCGGTTAAAAAAACGCAGTAGAAAAAAGAAAAAGTTAGTAAAACATGAGTTTATAATTAATATTAGGTAAGCAATGTCCTGTACTCTCTCTCTCTACTTTCTTTACCCTTTATAAGTAAAGTCTATTGCCCCAACTACTGTAGGAAAATTAGCAGTAATACGGAATTTCATAATAGTTTCCTCCTGTTCATTTGAGTAGTACCTAGTAACTTTTATAAATCTTTGGGACACCCGTGACGTAAAGTCCGCTACCTTTTTACATGTGTTACTGACAACTGGTTGAGTCACACCATGTAAATCAGCTGAATCTACGAATAAAACATAATATTAGTACATATATAATTTGGATGTTGTCTAATGTCTTTTTTCTCTTCATGGCCACCCTGTTGCGTAATGCCAAAACCACCTGCCTCCACCTGCATGCTCGACGGTCGTAAAACATTCACTATTTCTTCTCCAAGAGGTTTTATGGACTTGTATACCACGGCCCTACATGAATCATCGGCCAGTTGCCCGCCAGACATGCCACCCGTCTGGTCGGAGGATCCTCCCTGCTCTATGGAAGACGAGTGAACTTTACACCCTGTTCCTCATACCTCTATATACTTATATCTAAAATCTTCGTCACTAAATTCAAAAGGATATACACGATGACGAAGTGTGTAAGATCGCCGAGACAGCTCCAGCATATCCAAATTTTGCAAAGTTATCAAGTCATTCATATTAATATTCATTTTTAGCAATTTGTAAATTATAATCAACGCTTACCTCAAATACATTAACTAGTACCAAAGCTAAATCTATAAATAAGCTCGGCGGGTCTTGGCGGACTAACTTCAGTACCGTGGATAGTTCATGAACTAGTGATAAGCTTCATTTTAATCGCTGTACTAAAGGAAAAGTGTTTTGAAATAGGATGGATTAGGTCCAGTCAGCAACAATTCAGTTTTTAGGGTTCCGTACTTCAAAAGGAAAATCAGAACCCCTATAAGATCACTTCGTTGTCCGTCTGTCTGTCCGTCAGTCAGTCAACACCCTTTTTCTCAGGAACGCGTGGAGTTATTAAGTTAAAGAATAAATAAATACTCAAGGCGACAATCCCTTGAAGCAGTGAAAAAATCAAGCTTCTAAGTCAACGCAATAAATAATAAATAATAATAAATAAATCCCTGGACATTTCACACAGCACCATTTGTCCCAAGCTAAGCAACCTAATGCTTGTGTTATGGTGACAAGATGGCGGATAAACTACTTATATACATTTTTTTTTTTTTTTGTAAATACATACATATTATAGATAGAAAAACACCCAGACTCGGAACAAATACATGTAGGTCATACAAATATTTGTTCCGTGCGGGAATCGAACCCGCGACACGCAGCGCAGCAGTCAATCGCTTAACCACTGCGCCAACCGTGCCGTCAAATCCATCAACGTCAATCAATCCCGTATATTTCAATGCCATCGAAATATATGGGCGTTTATGTTCCGAAATCAAAACCAATAGGCTTCTTCCGGTATTATCCCGTAGTATCATGAAATTTGGCAAGAAGCAAAGAGCACAAGTAAAGATAAAAATCCGAAAACCGTAAATTTGTAGTTACATTACAAAAAAAAAATTGAAACTATTTACATACCGACAAATTTGTACGGAGCCCTCGGTGCGCGAGTCCGACTAGCACTTGACCGGTTTTTTTATCTTAATTATTAAGCAACACCTATTCCCAACCACTATGACCAACCAATGCACCGTATGACCAACCATTGCACCATATGATCGGTAATATCACAATTATTTTTAGATTTCGTTGAATGGTTACACGTTGTTATAAATTTAACACCACAGTATTCAGTTTCATTCATCAAGAAGGAAATGTAATGAGGGTCGAACCCTATTAAATAAAATTATTCAAATAAAACCATACCGCGTTATTGACGGCAAGAAATGAACAAAAAAATAAACATAGATCGTGATTTAATCATGTCGAAGTCGAAAGTGCAGGGGAGGGTCTGATAACTTTGAAATAATCGTAAGGAACAATTTTCTGCAAGAATGACCTGCACTTCGAGTTCGCTTTGTATTATTAATTATGGAGTCGGTCCGTACAGCTCTGATATTCTTCAAGATCTTTTACCATAAAACCATTACCTACAGTAAATTTGCACACGGCGTAATGTTCCGACTCCTTATAATTAACGAGTGCAATAACACTTCATCATCATTATAAGGCGGCTGCAAGGTCTGATGCTCTGCGGTCATATCGGGACGTGACCTTGGGGCTAGTGGGTCAGGGTCCTGGCTGCGTCTGGGTTGTGTCAGGGTCGAGCGTCTTCAGGGAGTATGCTGCGCTACATCTCGTTGAACACGGAAATGAAATCGAACATAAATTGGAACGTCTGCCTGCAAAAATAAGATGGATGATAATTAGGTGAACGCTTAGCTACGGGGAATGTGTGTTAATTTTTATTCATCTGACATCATGTGCGGTTAAATATTCCCGAAATTGTAACATGAAGTAAAGCTGTTACGATTCCACGAAATAATTTTATTGCTGTCGATAAAATCGTCTATTAACTTTATAGCTACTGGGAATAATAACAAAAATATTAAATGTTAAGTACCTATAAGGTGCAACGAATAGACTTCAATGAACGGAAACAAAATCCGCAACGCTTGCTATTAGGAAAGCGCCACGTGAAGCTTAATTACTGCGACTATGAGAGCACCGCTACACCAAATAAATTGCCTGTATCAGCGTGTCACAGTCCAAATAATCCACTTATAATAACTAGATAATTTGGCAGTGTCACAGTCGCAGCACTCGCATTCAGCGAGGCTGTGTCACAGCTGAGATCCTGCCACGCTCTGCCTACCTTGCGGTTTGCAGCGACTTTGATCACCAATACAGTTACTCTCGCAGTCGTTCTTTGACCTTGATCTGCGCATTATTTAGTGTCATTATCTGTCTTATTGTTTTGTTATGCCATTTAGTTTGGTCATGCATTACAATCACGCAAACGAGTCTCGTTGTATCTATATTTTGTTTTTCAGTACGACATGAGCCTCCTTGTGGCTTCCATCAAAGCCTATTTATAGCGACCATATCTTCGCCATCACCGGCAGCTGCAAAGCCAGAGTTTTCTTTAAAACTAAGTGTTTACTTTACAACCCTAAGTAACATAAGGACATATTCTAGGTTATAATCATAACTTATAGTTCAAAATTTAAGCAAATTAATAATAACAAAAAGCCACTTTAATGAAACAGTCATAATGATAATTGAAGAATATACAATCAATTACAAAGGCGGTCGTTAACTGTTACTGTTCCGAGCAGGCGTCAACAAAAACTGTCGGTCACAGCGGCGCTCGCGCCGGTCGATGACAACGACTCGCGCTTGAGAGCTCCGGCGCAGCTCTCAAACAAGAGCATTAGGTCACCACACCGAGCCATTTAGACCGACACTTGATACCTAAATATGGCCTTATCCTTCTGCGCGCAGGCCTCGAAGAAACAACTAAGAAATATTTTAATGGCCTGCAAATATCAGTTTGCAACTGAAGTTTGTGTCTGTTAAGATTACTCTGATATTCTGTACCACAGCTTTCCTATCTGTAGTACAGAATACTTTGTAATTATACCTTATTACCAGTAGGTTGTATTGAAGTAAAAACTAGTACTATGAAACTTTTAGATAAGAAAGACAGAAAATTTGAGATATCCTGTCTATGAGGATAACATTTTTTTTACAAACGGCCCTTTTCGTAATATAAACACTAGAAAATACTAGAGTGGGCGAAGGCTCGCGCATTATTGTCAGACATCTATTAAATTCATTGTTAGGGTTCCGTACCAAAATGGTAAAAAGGAACCTTTATGGTGCGACTCAGTCTATCTGTCCGTCTGTCACAGCTGGATATGTCAAGAACTACTAATGCTATCAACATGAAATTTGGAATAGTTTTAGATGACGTTTGCTCAACTGTTTTGTAAAGAAGAAATAAATAAAAAAATATTTATTTTTTGCAACGAGGACTGTAGGGGGGGGTCTTAAAAATATGAAGTAGAGCTACTAGGGCATGTGTCATATAAAAGAGTGCTGCTTGCACATTCTCAAATAATTTTTTTAGGCTGCATAGTTTTCGACTTTTCATGAAAAATTAAAAAAAAAACCGTTCCCCCTTATCTCCGAAGTTTGCTTAGAGAAAATCTGAAATTAGTTATTCTATGAGATAGAAGTTTATGTAAAGATTACAGAAAAAATAAAACGATGTCTCTAAACTTTTTCAGAAAAAAATTATAATAATAATATACGAGTATAACGGTACGGAACCCTCGGTGCGTCCCACTCGCTCTTGACCGGTTTTTTTATTACAGTTATCACAGCGCAATGCTCATAGGTGAATGCATTCGCCTACTGCGGCACACGCTGTGTATGAGTTGTATGATAAAGTACTTACTCGTAGTAATTGACTAAGTACTCGTACGAGTACAGACGGCAACACATCAAGCTACTACAATCTGGCTTTCTTAAATAAATTTTTAACTTTATCGCAAAAGTATAAGGTTTAAAGTTGATTGGGAAAATTTGACAGTTTCAGGTAGCCTGATGTTCTGGCGTCTGTATCTTCAAGCACGGTGTCACACAAAAGTCTGCTCTTTGCTAACATAACTTGCTTGTCTTAACTACAGAATGTACGTACTCTGATTAATTTTCTTGATTTCGCCGCAGTGTTGTGGTAACTCGTAAAGTTAGTTATTGAGTTCTGGCATGTCTCTAGTTTAATGAGGGTAAGTAGAACGCGCCACAATATATGAATGTGTCTTTAGTTGTCTCTGTGCACTTCGTCAAAATAAGTTGAGTTTCATGTTAAAAGGTTCTAGAACCAGTTTCTTCAAACAATGTGGTTAGCTAGTGTTATCTTATGACCAGTTATGGCTGGCATGTACTCGTATCTGACTTTATTTTTAATGATGTGAAAGTATTTACGGAGTAAAGTGGTTCTGCCTCAGTCTATTCTGACCAAATTCCGTTTATAGAATTACCTGTGTGGGTATGTGCACGCATTTAGTCGATGTCTCCAAACATGGAGACATTAATTTACTCTAACCGCAAAGAAATTGGCAACATTCAGTGTAAATTGTAGGGCTTACTGAACATACTTCCGCATTCACAAATCCGTCGAAATGCGGTTTCTACTCGACTTCGGAATGCGACCACAGTCGACAACATGTCAATAAGGACACGAGTAGATTGTCGGACAGCGCACGCACGTCATCGCAGCGGTGACCGATTAATATGCCGTCCGAATATAGCCGAGTGCGACCGAACAGGTCCGAACGACGTGAATACGCGGGTATTTGTGGAGCAAGTGATTTATGCGCGCAATGTGCTCTGAACAGCTCGGGACATGACAGATTGTGGTGTAGACCAGACTGTCGACCCCACCAGAAGTAAGGGTTCCTTGTGTTCTATAGTGTGGTATAAATCAAATCTGGGCCAGTCTATTATTCATCATAAAAAAGTAAGTTGGGAGTCTCATTTCCTACGAAACTATATATTTCAGTTGGTCCAATAAAGTTTTTTGTTCCTTAAAATAAACAGGATCGGTTGGCATCAATAAAGTTTTGTGAAAATTGCCCAATGGGGATCAAAAATTCTCAAAAAGTAAGGTTTCTGTAACTACAACGGTTAAGGGCAACGTACTCGTACTGCGCCGTCGCAAGCAACCATCCTGTACTGTATGATACCTGACCAAAAACATTCCACTTTACCAGCACAGAATATATACAAAGGCCAACAGGATTACTACAAAACTACATTCATTCAACAATATTACGTCTAGGTATACGATAATAATCACGATATGTAAGTCAGTGTATCGTCGTCAAGGACAGTGTGGTCGCCGCGGCCGCAGACACGCGATCCGTTCAAGAATATCTGCGAGTCTGCGTGACACTGACCGTCACGCCACCGTCCCGCCTCCGTCCGGCCACGTCACGCCCCCGCACCGCCCTCGTCACGTCACTCAGCGGCTTCGCGTGCTACCGTGGGGTATTGTATTATCGTATTTTAATCATGCGCTACGGTTACAAAGAATTACACAATTTCGGGCACTAAGCATTGAATATTTTTATGAAGAACCCATTTTAATTCAAGTTTAATACGAATACTGAATGAACTCAATTACAGTGATGTAATTTATTTGTAAAAAAAAAACTCAAAAAAAATTAAAACAACCGACTTCCAAAAAAACACTACAAAGTAAAAAATAACTTTAATTTCGGAAGTTGGTGTCGTTGGTTCCGCATTTTCGTTTTTAACCGACTTCCAAAAAGGAGGAGGTTATATGTTTGAGTTTATGTGTGTTTTTTTATGTATGTTGTCAATTGTGGACCTATTTTAAAAAAATATTCTTTTTTTAGAAGGGTATGCGCTCGAGGTGGTCCCATTTGATTGTCACCAAGTTGGAATCTGATGAGGGGATCCTATGGAAATCGAGGGAAACCCTCAAATTTTATAGGCACTTCTGTAGCGATTTGGGTATTTTCTCTCGAAAAGCACCATTTGTCGAAGTGGAACTGATGATGAAGACCACAAATGGCCATAGGAACTACTCAATAATAAGTATTTCACGGGCTGCGAATCGAGTAGGTACTTTAATGTGGTTGCTACGCAATTTATGTTCGTCACAATGCGTATGGTGAAATGGAGCTGAATGTAACTTCTCAGTCAGCTCCAGTTCTCCTGGTTCTTACTAGAACTCCTCAACAATTAACGTCCCTGCATCGGGAAAAGCAATATTTTTTAAAAGGTGGCATTAGGTGCAGTTGACATTAGGCTATTGTAACTTAGATAAATTACAAACTGACCCTGTAAAAAGTGAAATATAAAAACTTACTTACAAAAAAAAAAAACAACCGAATAGTTTGCCCACAAATTTCAGCAAAACATGCTTTTATATTAAATTTTTACTTGTACCTCGGACCTCTCCTATATAATAGACTAAATTCGAAAGCAAACATTTATTCTGTGAACTATACAAATTGTAAGAGAATCCTCAAGGATGATCTCCATAGTATGTCTTATGAAGAAACAGAAAATTTACTGTGTTAAAGTAAATATAGGTAGGTATACAATTTTCACCTATGTTAAATATTTATCAAATATAGAAAGTAAGAGTTAAGCTACTCAACATATAATTTTTTGTCCATTTTCAACTTTTGTTTATTTGTTAATTTTAAAAGACTAGTTTAGCTCTTCTCGCCTGAAACACACGATTACCTAGTTCAGGCACGTACGTCTTAGCAATATAATTTTTATTTAAGCAAAACTGTACTAATTTTCATGCCTTATACTTTTTGAATAAATATATTATTATTATTATCGTTGGGGAAATTTGACCGTTTCGGGTAGCTTGATGTGCTGGCGTCTGTAACTACCCCACACAAATTCATATAACACGAGTTGCTGTATAAATATCAGTGACAAGAAGCTATTAAAACATTACCAATTAAAACATTAACAATTAATGTGGGACCACCCCTGAGGCATGCATACCTTATCCGTTAAATAATGACAGAATTTTACAAATCCGACTATAAATTACGGAGTCATCCCCGAACATACATAAAAATATATATATATAAACCAAATTGAGAACCTCTTCCTTTTTTTTGGAGTCGGTTAATTAAATCAATTCATAAACAAAAAGTGTTGTCTTAATTTACTTGCAACATTAGAGGTACCCCAATAAGAACTTTGACAGAAATGTGGGTGTACCGTGGTATACTGAACACATCTGCGTACCCCTTTAGAGGGTACAGGCGTGATATTATGTTGTGTGATTGCGTAAACAATGCATACATATGCAATAGTAGCAATCGCGGTTGATTTGTTGGTATTTATTGAAGAGCTCCGTTGTTTGTCTCTGAAACTCAGCATCAGATCTTTACGAAATTTAAATGGAACCATTTCAGCATAAACTTCTTTATATATATATGACAGAGTTATGCCCGAACATACATTTAAAAAAAGATATATTATATAGGGTGACTTTTTATTAGAGCATAATCTTGTAGGGGGTGATAGTACAGGATATTTGCAACATTTTCTGTATGGAATCTGAATTAAGAAAACGAATGAGAATTTGTGTCCGAAACCGTGGCCGCCATTTTGAAAATGAATTGTAATAATTGTAAAAGTGTGTACTGAGAATAATTACGGTTTTATTTAGATCATAAAAGACTTACATTTTTCTACCTGCCCCATAGTTTGTCTAATATCTTTGGCATTCGGCCAGCTGTGTCTAAATTGCATAAGTCATTCGAAAGCTTAAAAACTGCAGATGTTTTTTAAATAATACGCACAATAAATGTCATAGTAAGGTTTCGTGATAAAGAGGCAAATTTGTTTGTAAAACTTGTAATTTTGTCTTCAGTTCCTTGAATTTAGCGGCATTGTGTCAAAACTAACGCTTTTAGTGTACATTGAATGTTTTCTACATGTGGCCAGACCTTTAATAAGAGAAATAAAAAAAATGAGTAAATTTTGAGTATTTTTTTTTTTTTTTTACTTAGTTTTAAGGTTACTGCTTGGGATTTTTCCAGAAAAACGTTGAAATAAAAATATTTTGAAAATGGTTCACTTCCGCATATGGGTGTCTATACAAAAAATATTGTAAATAGCCTGTACTATTACCCCCTACAGGATTATGCTCTAATAAAAAGTCACCCCGTATATGTTATATACAAAATTTTTTTAGTATAATGCAAACCTGAATATAGTTTGTTCAGAATAAGTAACTGAATCGATTCCTATAATTTTTACACCATGTTACATTTTATCCCAAAAATATTTAAATAAGGTTACAAGTTGGACACCGAGCGACACTAAGTACTCGTACATATCCGCAATCATATGCGCACAACACAGGTCACAGCCGGCTGGCCGGGGCGGCGCGTGGTATGTTTTTGTACGGACGAGCAGGTAACATCTTATAACTTTGTGATTTTTCATTACACAGTTTTGAAATTTTGTATACAACGTGTAACGTTAAATGCGCAAAACCTCAGACACCCCAACTGATTTTTAATTCAATTGACCTATTTCACAGAGAAAATAAGTCATTAAAAAATTGTATAGGTTTTATGTGCTGTTTTAGTTTTACTGGCCCTTCTGATCGTTTCTTGCGTCTGCGACGACGCTTTATCGAGGAAGAAGTCGTCACCGGGTCGCTGCGCCGCGCTGACATTGGCTTGCTTGACCTATTAATAAATAGACACGGCAACGTTATTAGTGAAGATGAAAAATGTGACGTAGGTATATTAAAAAGTGGTTCAATTAATTTCTGCTCTTTATTCTGAACAAACTGTAGTATAGATTTTTTATATAAAAGTAAAACGCGAAACAAAAAAAAAAAACCCGTGTTTCGGGTTTGCCATATACTAAAAATAATGTTGTATAAACATCCAAATTGAGAACCTCCTGCTCTCTCTTTTTGTCGGTTAAAAATACATCACTTAAACCTACCCCGTCTTTTGTTCTTTCGAAGTTCACTTGCATCGAAACAAAAAGTAATTAAAACCCATGTTTTAGGATATGTATGTACCTAGCTGTCCGTACTGTGCACCGAACCAAATCTATTCCACAATGTTGGTTTTATTGTACGAGTGTATCCAGATTCCAGAACGAGAAAAGAAAACTTGTGCTATTCTACATTGGCGTGCCGTACGTCAAGCGTGTCGATGCCCACTGCCCGCTCGCCTATATATTATATACCTAGCCACGTGAAAAATAAGAGCCATGAATGAATGTCAAAATATTTTAATGGAATTGATCTTCGATACGGATACGAGCTTTACAGTTCCCTACGTTAGAGATCTTTAGCTGGCTGCGGCTAAAAGCAGTCAGAAACTTCACATAGGTATATACTCAACAATAAGGTTTATTTAAGTAACCGGAACCACAGAGCTTTGCCACGAACCACCGACAGAAGTAACTTTCTCGGCTGTGTTGCTGTTTTTCTGAGAAAATATTTAAGAAATGTAGCCACGGAACCCTCTCGGTTCGAGTAACGTATTCATTTGTCTAGAATTTTACGATCTTTCTGATGGCGGAGGTGAAGTGCTGATGTTTATAGCAGACATATACGTTGAACGTTCAGACTGACAATTCAATTAATTGCTCCGACAGCGTCTAGATGAGCTGCCGCGATTGCTTGGCTTTGTGTGAAATAGTCTGGTGTAACTAGGATTATTAATATCCCAGATTCTTCTTGAATGTTTAGTCTGGTGCAGTTGTTTCATAGAATATCCAGTGTATTTCGGTTGTTGGTACCGCTGTATTTCACCAACGTTATCACATCGAAAATCTGTCAATTTAGGCCAATCTCAATTTAAACGATTAGAAAGTGCGACAGAGGTGTTGTCCCGGCGGTATTGTACAAATACCAAATATTTCTCACGTACTTGTCCACAGTCAACATTTGTATTGACAACTTAATCGCCGCTGTCGACCCTCCGGGACCGCGGAGCCGCGGGGGGCGCTAAGCAGTATAGGTGCTGATGTCGCACCCCGAGGCGATCGTTTACTTATATCGTTTCGTAAGAATGTTTCGAATTTTGTTTACGCCCTGTGGCTGCAGAACTTCCTGGTTTTGTTTTGAGACTAAATCTTTGCAACAGCAGGTTGTCAGTACGTTATGTGTTTGTAAATAGCAGTTTTTCACAAAGACACAACAATTACAATACACAAGCTAACACTAAAAAAAAAATGTAAATATATATATATTATAATACAAGTATATAACAAAAAAAATATATTAAAAAAAGGCAGGAGCTCATTGGGCATCAAAAAATTCGTCCGCATCGCTGTCAATGGGATAAAAATTCAAATTCAAATTAAAATATTTTTATTTCAGAATTACATCCATATATTGTTAGTAGAAGTATAACTTAGCCTAATGTTAGTATTAAATTAAATTTACAATAATAAACAAGTACTGTACCATTGAACTGTTCGTTCACTGGTACACCGCTTATTTGGGTAAGTGTGTTTGTACACTTACCCACCTTCGTAAGAGGGGAGAGTCCACCGGTCTGTAAACACATTCAGGATGCCATTGGAGGAGGAGCGCAAGCGCGCCATCATGGAAGCGCATCGCTTCCGCATGATTGCGGTGAACCCGTCGACGCACGCTTCCGCGAACATCCCTGACGCGCTACATCGCCACGGCAATCCCAAAAGCACTCTGATTGCGTTATTATACCACCACGTACCACTTTGGATGGCAATGCGATTCTTTGAGCTAAAAATAGGCCAGCCCTCTGGTCACGTGAAGAGTTAAACAACCGCTTGGCGATGTCCCGAAATATTTGATGAGCACTCGGACCCCAAGGCCCTAGTGTTTCAACCCCAAACGGCTCAGACATATATGTTCCAAGGAGATTGGAGTATTTGCGCCGTCTGAGGTTTTCCGCGCCTGCAGCAGCCGCTCCAGCACAGCCCACCGTCTTGAAAGATGGGATGGCGCAAGGGTGTCGACACAGTTTGCATCCCACACCAAAGGCCTAACCATTTTCCAAGGCATTATAGTCATTCCATCTGGCCTCTTCCCATCGTCGCGTGCCAAGCCATTGGGTTCTAAAACAGCTGGCATCCCGGCGGTGACAAAAGCCCGACGGATGATGTCGTTAATGCTGACGTGCCGTGCCATCCGCCCAGCGCTCTTGCTGCAGGATAGGCCATGTTGTCAGAGGCAGTCGACTGCTTCACCGCTTTGACAGCGATGTGGAGCTCCGCAAGGAGCGCCAAGACCTAAATATGTAGCGAGGTGGAATGTGGTGTCACCCAGCATAGTGCCTATGTTGGGTGACGGAAGCGCCTGAAGACAGAGGCCTGACTCTTTGGGAAAACGGGTTCTCGGGCTGAACCGTATGCGGGCAAGCCACTTTCCAGGCGTCCACCGCATCGGTCAAACACGGCACTTCAGAGTCAACCTGAGCAGGAATCAAGATTCGTGTGATTAACTTTTCTGTGCTGTGGACCGAGGATAGGAACGCCGGTAGGCTTACACTAGAAATTTTTCGGACACCAAGCCCACCAAAGCGAATGGGTAGTGTGGCTTGTAGCCACGCTCGGTCGTCCAAAGCCACATTTAAAATGGATGTAAGAGTGTTGCGAATAATATGATCGATTTTGTCCAAAAGGTGTGGCTGCTTCCATAAAGAGGAACAACGGAGAAAACACATAAAATTTGGACCGAAACAACAATATCTGATAAGGGTGAATGCCGAATGTAAATTAATTTTAGAAAATCTGTCCGAAATATCCTTAAAATGTTTAATTTATTCGTCGACGAATGGTGAAAAACTTTCTTCTAAAATTGGGGAACCTAGGAGGTGCAATGAACTTTTTTCCAAAATCTTTGAAGTTCATATATTCATATTCCTATTCTTTCTTTATTGTGGATCACAGGTAGGTACATGGTACAGGTGTTAAATAGTTTAAAAAATTTTGAACAGCTATGTCCCGCCCATAGGGCATACAATAGTCAAGTGGATTAAATTAAATGAAATTACATAATTGCTAATAAAATGAACTAAACACTAAAAAAATTAAAATTAAAATAAACATTAGCATAAAATTCAATAAATTATAAAATTATATAAACGATTTAAGGTCAATAGGGCACTGAGTTAAATAAATTAACTTACAGTATTTCAAATAAAAATAGAAATTTACATAAAGTTCAATGAGTTGCTAGAATTACACAAATGAATAAAAGTAGGTAATTTGTCAATAGGCCACTGAACGCATCATGACTGTGTGGGATTGTATCGGAGCAGAGATTTGTCTGATAGGAAGTATTTTAAAGAGTAGTAGCACTTACGTACTAACAGATCATGGAGACTCCTTTTAAATTGTTCCTTTTTAATAATTGTTCTAATTTTGTTTTGTTTAATATTGTTGCCCTAATATTGTTAAAGATGCGAGTAGCTGTACAAAAGATACTTTCATGCATGACATGAGTCTTACTAGCTGCTGTTCGCAATTTGTCCTGACGCCGTACACGAGTGTAGTAGTTATACATGTGAATATGGTTTTTGACTAATATTGCGGCCTCAAGTATACAGGATGTCCCAGGAAACCTGTACCAGCGAAGGTCTGTGGTCAGGGGACACTAATACCTATCGATTGGACCCCTATGTATGTTCCGCGATATTTTGTAGTTTTCGAGAAATTATTTTTTTTATTTTATTTAGAGTTTTTTTTTTATCGTGGGCGGTTTTAGTCACAACTTTTTCTGATTGCAGTTTCTTTGAGATTTTTTTTTTGTCAGTATTATGGCTAAAATGTGTATTCACATGTTCTAGAGCACAAAACCCCCAAATTCTAACTACTAGTAGCTCAGAATTTGATCACAAGGTTAATATTTCTGTTGAAGAAAAATATTCATTTGATTTTAACTTGAAAAAAAAAAATACTTACACTTAACTTAATGAATTGTAAATAATTTTAAAAACTTTATGGGTTCCTTTACTCTCAAAATAATACAAAAAAGTTGGTACTTTGTGGGACATTTTTACCCGAAAACGGAGTTCAAAGTTGGTACAGGACAAAATAGTGAAATTTATTTCATGCATTTTAAATAACTTTTCTCACATTTTTGCGATTAATATGGAGAATAATAATGAGGGTTAGGTAAAAACACTTAAAGTAGCGCAATTAAATTCTACTAATCATTATTATGTTTTATTACGTTTATTGTGATAAATAAAACAACAGAAATACCTTAAATAATCATTTATTAAAAGGTCTTCACATTAAATGCTCAAAGTGCCTGCCACCTGCCTCAATACATAGTCGGCACAGTCGCAAAAAATTTCCGCGCAAATCTCTAAAGGCTTGCATTTTTTGTCTTATTTCTTCTTGAGCTTCGTTTAATTTTCTTTTTAACTCTTCTAATGTCGAGAATTCTCTATGGTACACCAATTCCTTGTAACATCCCCAGATAAAAAAATCAATGGGGTTTAGATTAGGGGACCTTGGAGGCCAGGCGATCGGTGCACCACGGCCAATCCACCTCTCTGGAAACTGGCCATTCAAATGGCCTCTAACCCCTCTCGCCTAGTGGCAAGGGGCTCCGTCGCACTGCAAATACATGTGCCGACGTGTTAACAAACTGACATTAGAATCTGCCATGGCCTCCACAAAATCATTTTGTAGAAAATATAAATAATTTTCTCCATTCAGTCGCTGTGGTAATTCCTTCGGGCCAATCAATTGTTTGCTTACAACACCCGTCCACAAATTGACGCTAAACTGGTGTTGGAAATTGTGACGCCGAACCAGTTTTGGGTTTTCGGTCGCCCAGGAATGATAATTGTGCAAATTGAAGATTCCGCTGCGGGTGAGTCGATTCATCAGGCCACAGAATACGGTGAAAAAACTCAGGGTCTTCGTTGTCCCTCCTTAGCATATACTGAAAAAATTCGATGCGGCGTTGGTAATCTGGAGCAATTAACTCTTGCACTTTTCGCAAGTGATATGGGTGATAGTCCTCGTTGCGCAGTATTCTGTGCACGGTCCTGTGAGGAATTCCTGTGACAGATGGAGTAAAATAGTTTAGTTTAAGATACACAAATACTTTTTTTAAATTATTTTTATTTAAGTACTGAGAGCAGTGGTGATCCAGCGGTAAAGGCTCCGAAATACGAGTTTTAGGTCGTCGGTAAGAATCCAAGCAGGCATGAACATTATGAAATTTATTTCATCGCCACCGTTTTCAGAACAAAACGGTGAAGGAATATCGTAAGGAAACCAGCATGTCCTAGAATAAAAAATTTGAAGACATATGTGACATCCACCAAACACACTGGGGCCCGCGAGGGAGATTACAGTCCACTCCCACTCACAAAGAAGAGGCCGAGTCCCAGCAGTGCAATTATAGGCAGATTAGGTTTGTTTATTTAAGTACCTGTTCGTCGTTGAATTGCTCTTCTACTCGTAGAGGGATCTCTTACAATTTCTTCTAACACAACGTCAACACGGTCAGGATCTGCCGGTCCACCTTCACCAGACCGACGACCGCTCGATCCAGGTAAGCGGCCTTCCATGTAAGCATTGTGCACACGAAGAAAAAGATGTCGGTCCGGATAAGTGGCTGGTTGATGCCCTCCTCTGCGTATCAACATATCCCGGTACAATATCGCAGCAAGCCCCGCATTTCCTTGTGCGTAACCGTAATAATAATGCATTTCTGCATAATCCGGTTGAGAGTACGCCATAGTAATCACGCAAACGTGCCGAGTTGTTGTTCCAGGGAATTAAAATGTCCAAATCAGTGTGCAATCGAAAGTCCAAAACACAAGTCAAGTTCACAAAATCCAATAAAACACGGTCAACATACGAGCGAGCGCAAGAGTGGGCGATAAACGACTGACCTTGACAAGAAGGCACAATTAGAGAGAAATGTAAGCCGTGCTTGTGTCATAATTATTGTTGTCTCTTTTCAACACTACCTGCTCCCTGTACCATATCCATTTACCTGCGCCCGAAACACTATCTCATTCACCTAAGCAGTATTTTGTTAGTGTAAATTAAAAAAAAATTGGACTTGCGAGTAAAATTTCACGTAAATACGCAATTTTACCTAACATTCATAAATTATTCTCCATAGGAATCGCAAAAATGTGAGAAAAGTTATTTAAAATGCATGAAATAAATTTCACTATTTTTGACTGTATCAACTTTGAACTCCGTTTTCGGGTAAAAATGTCCTACAAAGTACCAACTTTTTTGTATTATTTTGAGAGCTAAGGAACCCATAAAGTTTTTAAAATTATTTACAAGTCATTAAGTTAAGTGTAAGTATTTTTTTTTTCAAGTTAAAATCAAATGTAAGTATATTTTTCTCCAACAGAAATATTAACCTTGTGATCAAATTCTGAGCTACTAGTAGTTAGAATTTTGGTGTTTTGTGTTCTAGAACATGTGAATACACATTCTAGCCACAATACTGACAAAAAAAATCTCAAAGAAATTGTAATCAGAAAAAGTTATGACTAAAACCGCCCACGATAAAAAAAAAACTCTAAATAAAACAAAAAAATATAATTTCTTGAAAACTACAAAATATCGCGGAACATACATAGGGTGGACCCCTATGTATGTTCCGCGATATTTTGTGCGACACCCTGTATAGATACATGGCAGTGTTAAAAGATTCATGTTTTTAAAAATACTTACAGGAGTCAGTTTCGCATAAGTTAAATATAGCCCTGATGCAGCGTTTTTGAGCAATGAAAGCGCGCTCCTTGTCCGTACTGTTACCCCAAAATATTACACCGTATCTGAGAACAGAGCTAACGTAACCATGGTAGGCTGTTAGTAAAGTACTCTGATTCGCTATTTTCCCCAATCTACGTAGTGCATATGAAAATTGTCCCAACTTTTTGCATACGTGGTCAATGTGATATTTAATTCCAATTAAGTCTGTGGTCGATATGTTTCCTCAATGTCGTTATCTAGATAACGGATTGATTGTCGTTATCTAGGTAATGGATTTTTAAAGAACCTGTACGTCGAGTTCGTATTTTAAAATCCATTATTTTAGTTTTGTTAATATTAATCATTAAATTATTCATTTTAAGCCAGTCTATAATCAATAATATTGTTTGGTTGATATCAGATTCTAAATCAATTGAATTATCATTAACAAATAATATGGTGCTATCATCAGCAAATAGCGTAATGTCATGATTAGTTACCGAAGGCATGTCATTTATATAGATAAGAAAGAATAAAGAGCCGACGATACTTCCTTGGGGAACGCCGAATTTAACTGTTCTAGATTCAGATACGTATATTTCTTCTGTTTTAGTACTAAGATTTAACCTACTTACTTCTGTAACTTGTTGCCGGTTGCTAAGGTATGATTCTATGAGTTTGTACACATTTCCTCTTACTCCATATGCATACTACTTTCTTAAGAGGATTTTGTGGTCGACACGGTCGAATGCTTTCGACATGTCAATGTATAACGCGACAGCTGACAACCCTTTATCCAAGTTATTCATTACCTTATGTAAAAAGTTGTAAGCTGCTATATTTATCGATTTGTTTTTCCTGAAACCATATTGATTGGGCTTTAGGATATTTTTTGCTTCAAAGAAATTATAGAGACAGTTAAACATCACCTTTACAAAAGTTTTCCCAAAAATAGGTGTTAATGCAATGGGTCTGTAATTATTCATGTTACTTTGTCTCCTTTTTTAAACACTGGCTTTGTAACCGATATTTTTAGTTTGTCTGGAAAAGTGCCTTCTTCTATACATAAATTAACAATGAAGTTTAGTGGTTCAGATATAATATGGGCTACATCTTTAACAATGTTTGTCATAATGCTATCATAGCCGGCACTGGTTTTATTTTTTAGAGCAATTATTATTTTATTAATGTCATCAGGGATAGTCGGTGTCATAAAGATTGAATTAGAATTATATTTCAGTTTATTGGATGATTCTTGAGGTATACTAGTATTATTATTGATGTCAAGAAAGAAGTCATTAAACGAATTAGTAATGTCTTGAGGATTGTTTATGTTTACGCCATTTGTAATTAATTGAGCTATACCTTCATTTGGATATTTACATTTGATGTAATTTATTACTTTCCAAAGTAGCTTTGCTCTTATTTATGGCAGATTTAATAAAGTAGTCGTTCTGAGATTCGTTTTTTGTCGTTATGACATACTAACTTGGCACAACAAAGGAACATGTAATTACATAACAGGTAATTGCGTAACACACTAACATTCATTGCATTATTTACGTTGTTGAGCAGACACATTTTTCGAACATATGGAGCAATGGATTAGCAATATGTTTCAAAACGATTAAAATCGAGAGTAATAGTGTGTTACGCAATTAGGGTGCTGTTCCCTAATTGACAATAAAGACCGCGATATACGACAATAGCGTTCATTCCCATTCACTGGCGACACACGGAAGCTCACCAAATGTCTTCATTAGGGGATTATTTTAACAAGGTAACGAGTTACATGCGTGAATACTAACAAAGTAACGAGTTAGATGCATGAATACTAACAACGTAGTAGCGCTGCATTATAATCAAACCGTGAACAACGCAGAGATAAATATCAGTAGTCCCACTACAGGTAACAGGGAAAGGGCCCGAGTTTGGGGTGAAAGCATTGAATGTCATACGATTGGATATGCTTTGTGTAACAATGAACTGCTTATAATGGTGATGATGAAATGGTATTTAAAGCCAGTCATCCGTCACACAGAAGGAGATCGCTAGCGGATTTAATTGAGTCGCCAACAGAAAAAGTAGGAATCGGCAAAAAAATATTGCCAGAGACAATAAACAGAAGTAGATCTTCTTTACTTGTATATGTTTAGTAGCGCGTGTGACCAGCTCGCCAGCTCTGGCTGCTGGCAATGGTCCAGCAGTTCACCAGGTGATTCAATAACTCTACAGTAGTTCTCCGGGTACATTACTAACAGTCATATCCACACTTGATAACAAAATAGTACCATCTATATGTACTGCAACATGTGGCGTTGTTGAATGGAACTCGTTCTGACTAGTGGCATGAGTCGGCATGACCGATACCGATACTACCCAATTTGAAGTGAATTCTTCGAAATAAGTAGGTAATGTACACATTTCTTTCAGAAGGTAACAAGAGGTGACATGCCTTCCAATGGCTGCGGCCTGTGACTCACACATCTACGTTTCTATAGCTACCCCATCCTTTCTGAGCTGCATTTAAAATAATAAGTTTAGTGTTTACTAACTAAGCCAAATGTGGTTGGAGCTTATGATTTCCCACGAAGTAGATTTTTTCCAGATACACTTTAATAATATGCGCTTTTTATTTTTTGCGACAGTAAAAATATTATTGTTATTATTATTATTAAAATAAAATAGCAAAACAGAACCTTAGTCAGAATCTCTTAGTCAAAACGAATTAAGATGAAAGAGATACGAAACCGCAAGATAGTCTGTCGTCAGCTATTTCACATGAATGCTCATATCTCATATTCAAACTGTGCTATTGCAATGTATTCCTGGCACTGCTAAATTACAGTTTCGCTATAGTGGACAGAACATTGTACTTTATTCTGTGGAATGAGAAGTGTTGCTCCGACGCAGTCGGACGACGATCGCTTTATGTAGCCCATCTAGTGTTGTGTGGTATAAATAACGTTCTGCGTGACTTTACCGCTCGTACTTAGTATTACAATATAAGCACCATAATGTAACGGAAGCAGAACAAATAAACACAAAGATCTACTTATGTTTTAACACGTAACAGAACATTTCCATTTTCGAAGAATTTACATCAACTTACGAGTATACCAGCATATTCCTAGTTACAAACAATGCATACTAGTGAAACGTGCAGCCCAGCAAGCAAGACGATCTGTGGAAACGACTCCACACCCTCGCATACCAACCGCAAGCAAGACTAATAAAAACAACAGAAGTTCCCAGAAGCATCCCGGAGAATCCCTTCAAGAAAGTGAGATAGATGTATCTGGTGCTCACTTTACAAATAAGTTATGTAACTCAGATTGCGGTGTCGAGCGTGTCGACTAAGGGCTCTTTCAAACGGTAAAATCCCGTTTTTTACAGTTACGGTTTTCTGCAGGATCCCGTTTAGTGGTGTACGTGTTTAAATATACAATATTCATACATATATACATATTCACACAAGCATCCCGTTTGCAGTATCTGGCAAACAGGGTGCTTGTGTGAATATGTATATTTAAACAGGTACACCACTAAACGGGATCCTGCGAAAAACCGTACCTGCAAAAAACGGGATCTTGTCGTGGGAAAGGACCCTTACTCTGATTTAAGTTCACTAATAAACTCAGTTTCAGACGTAAAACCGACCATTTAACAGTAACTTTGCATCGTGTATTCAATCAAAATAATACTGTCAAACTCAGCAACAGCTAAACAAAATTAAAACTCGTTTGTTTCAGCCAGCACTTTAAGAACATCAAACTTACAAAAACAGTCCGCGAAAGCCCACTGCACATCAAATATAATTAATTGTTTCGAAAATAAAACGATGACAGCCTTTCTAAGACAATAATAATTGATTTTGCTAGCGGTATCAGGCGGTAAGAAGGGAGGGATGTCAAACAGATTTGTTAAAATTAAGTGGTATCCCAGCATTGCGCCATCTTCAACAACAATGAGGGCGTGATTATTATGTGCAGGGAACACAATGCGTAATACGCATGTAGGACAGGGTAATACCGGATAACTGAACTCGTTATGGTTCTAAGGGGTTCACATGATTTTCCAGTAGGTTTCAGGAAAATTCATATTGACAAAATATTTATCTTTTCCAAGTATCTTTGTTCGTATGGATAAAACTCAGTCACTCCGCTACCCCTACCTAACCCTATCACATACCTTTGTATAGATTGTATCACATTTGCATAGATTTTGTTAGTTAAAAATGATAGTAATAAGTTCTAGCGTAGCCGAGTGCCACCCACATTGTAAGCATCGCGGCTTCCGAGGAAACTGGGAGTTTACATGATGAATTAAACTGAGCTTTTAAACTGTACCTCTAAGTACTCGTAATAACTGCATTCCCGTTCACTCTTAAAATGTGTTCTTTAAACAAGTTTTCGGTTCAGATACTGCTACTTATTAATATTTGTATTTTTGGAGCCTTATTGAGGACAGACAATCTACCTGAACCAGAGAAAAGGTAAAAATAAGCATTACTCGTATTAATAGTAGCATTAACAGATAGATATGAAGATATTAGACAGCTACTGAACTCTAGACGTTAAAGTTAATGGCGAGTTAACGTTGCAAAGCTTAATCTTCACTCAATACTGACGATATTAATATTTACGAGAAAATGAACACGTCCGTGCATGTGCTCAACTCCTGAGAGGCTGTAAATATTAACGCCTACGTGGGATGTGGTAATTACTTGTATGTCTTCGGAGACAAAACTCTACCTGCGTATGAAGAAGTATTATGCATTGGAGAGAAGAAGCAGTGGTGTTTGGCTCGAATCAATTGATTGTCCTGCTTTCCCGTGGTCAAGTCGTCTCCTTCATAATAAGATACACACAAAATATTAAAAAACAACTGTGGTTGCACTGGTATGCAGAATGTAGAAAAAGTATTAATCTGAGTAATCAGGAAGCCGATACTAACATATATTTGGACGAGGAAATGCTTCCTGAAGTAATCATAATTTCTGCATTCGAATACTAAGTTATGAACTTGGTATTCGAATGCCAAGTTCATAACTTTATGTGAAATAAATAGTGATGCCCTTTCAAAAAGTTTTTTTTTTCTTTATTTTAAGGGCTTTATCGCTGAGCGATGACGTCGCCCTGTAACATCAGCACAATCAACTAAATTTAAAAACAGATAGCACTTAATTTTAAACAAAGAATGCCAGTTTGTACAGTATCCTAGCTTGTTCCGATAAAGGACATGCCAGGATAGCATTACACTCTCCAATATCATACTTATTTATAGAACCAAGTAAATTAAATCTCAAGGCCTCATTCCGTACACACTCCATCAAAACATGTTGCACATCTTCGACTAACTACTCCACATTTTTCACAGTTGGGTGATGTTACCTTTTTCATCAGAACTTTCAAAAAGTTATTCCAAACACATTCATCTGTTAGAACATTGACAGCTAACCATCCCTATAGTACATTATGATGGAAGCTATCCTCTCGGTTACCGTATATTAGAGCTAATCGGCGCTGGCTGCGCTTGCGCCGCTCGTGAGAACAAGGCACGTTAGCAAGCTCTCAGACTACCACAGTAACACTGTGCAGATGCAATGTGGCGTATCGCTGCACGTTCACTGCTCGCACTCGAGGCACTGCATGCACTGCACGCCTCGAGTGTCAGCCAGCTAAGAGTTGTGCAATAGGAGGTAGGAAGATAACTAGACAGAGAGCTCGGTAAAGTAGAGACAGACAAACAAACAAGTGGAATCAAACATTTCGCAACAGTATGTTTTACCAATCACCGACCTGGAATCCACAATTCCTTCAAAAAACATTGAAAGAGGGTAGTACCTAATACAATATGTGGCTCTACTTTCTGTAACAAGATTTCAAAATCTTCAATAGACATTCGGCAAAAATTATCTAATTCTCCCGAAGGCTCTTCTACCATTTCTTGAAACATATTCTCCATAGATTTCCTGGAAAATAAATATTATTGGATATGGATATTAATATAAAAAATATACTAGACTATTCAAAATGGACAAATAAAATGGTAAAAGGAAACCTTATAATCTCGCTCTCGTGTCTGTCCGTCCATCACCGTGAAATATCTCAAAAACTGCTGAAGCTAGCAATATGAAATTTGGCATAGTAAATATTTAATACTTTATATATTTCTTTATTTTTTTTTACCGGTTAGATTATTTTATCTTTATATTAAATTGGAAATGAAATCAATTTTTGTTTTGATTTTAAGTCATGTAGTTTTGAAATTATGATCCCTTATGTCCAAAAAATGAGCTCCCCCCCTTATCCCCGAAGTTTACTAAGATAAAATTCTGAAATAATTCGTAGTAGTACAGCTTTAGCCTTATTTTACAGGAAAAAATTGCGATTTCTCGAACTATTATAGTTTTAGAGATATTAGTAAAAAAAAAAAAATTATGAATACAAACCTTAGACTATACATAGGTTATATAGGTTACCTACTTACTTTAAACGTCTGGATAAATGAACTATAAGACTATAGATTAATAGGGATTGTTTCTGGCGGATTGTGTGAGGTATTTTTAAAATAGCAATATTTATTATATTATTATACAGAGATCGGAACCCTCCGCGCGCGAGGCTAGACTCGCACTTGTCGGGTATATTTTATTATGGAAACCTTTCTAGGTTTATTTAATAAGATTACTAACTTGCTTCTATTTTTGTGCATAGTCAGCATCCACCAGCGTCTTGGTCTCCATGGCCCCTTAACAACTTTGCACTTTTTCACGCATAACATGTAGTACGAGTAGTAACAGGCATTTAGATAAAAAAATCCAGTCGCAAGTGCAAAGTCGTCCATTATGTGTGCGATCTTGTTCTGTTCTGAATAGCAAATATTTGGAGATGTTGGTGTTCGACTCCAAATGTGGATGACCGTATTTGCGTGTATTGTAATAATAATAATAATAAAAATCGTTTATTTTGGAACAAAAACAGATACAATCATAAAAATAGTTAAACGATGATAACTGCAAAAGTTAGTAACTGTGGCGCAGCTATCAACGCCCGCCTCCTAGTGAGAGGGTAGTTCGTTCCAGAGAAAAACATATTTTAAACTAAAATATGTAAGTAGTTAAAAATAAAAAGGAAAAAAAGAAATAAAAAAAACACGACAGCAAAATTATTCAATAAGTGTAGTGTAAGTGAGGGTGTGTGTATGTGTGTGTGAGGGTGTGTTTGCGTGTGTGAGTATGAATGTGTTACACTTCCACAAGTTTTTCAGTTGCATCATATGTAAGCGATTTTAGCCAAGTATTGAGCCTTTTCTTGCATTTATTTTTGGTGAAAGAATAGATGTTGATCGTTTTGTTAATTTTGTTAAGCTCTAAATTATTTAGAGCTTATGTAGGTACAATGACGACGTGCTGCTACATTTGTACAAGGTTTTACATCGCATACTCGATCTGAACGGCGTCTACTGTTGCATCTGGCTAGTTCATAGGGAAGCTGGGAATGTTTACGTAACACTGCCTGCGAAACAAACAGCTGTCTGACTGTTAGGACCTGGCAGAGGGAATACAGGGAGATTGTAGGAAAGCGTATAGGTTTCCTCGCAAGGACTTTCAGAACTGCTCTTTGAGCTCTCTCAATGCGTAACATAGAAGTCTTATGAGCCCACACTGTTAAGCAATATCCCATCACTGACTGAGCCAGTGCAAAATATACATTAATTAAAGTCCCAAAGTCTGCCGCAGATCTAAGTTTCTTAAAAATATATAAAAGCTTCCTGAGGCGTGTCACAACTGAGTCAATTTGTTGGTGCCATTTAAGGTGACTATCAAGTATAATACCAAGATATTTAATAGTTGCAGTACCTACTATTTGAGGGCAGTCACATGTTGTCTTAGAACTAGGGTTTGCACAAGTATGGGCTTGGAGAGCAAAAGGAGTCTGAGGTTGACCTGTCTTATTTAAAGAAAAAGTAATGAACTTAGTTTTATCAATATTTAAAGTTAACAGATTTGTAGATAACCATTTCATGGCAATACTTAGAACTAGCTCAGCATTTCTACAAGTCTCACTCCAATTGCGGCCATGAATTATTAGAGCTGTGTCATCTGCGTAAGTTACTATTTTGCAGTTAGGGAGAGATAGCCGACACAGCTCATTCACATAAATAAGAAAGAGACTCGGGCCAAGCACGCTGCCTTGAGGCACACCAAAAGTGAGGATCTCCTTTCTACTAACATAGTTATCCACCTTTACATACTGTGTGCGTCCAGTCAGATAACTTTTGAACATATCCCATGCCGTACCGCGTATACCAACATCATATAACTTCGAAAGGAGCATGGGGACAGAAACAGTGTCAAAGGCTTTCGATAGGTCAAGGAAAATAGCCAGTGTCTTTTGTTTATTTTCAAAATTATCAATAATGGTGCCTGTTAGTTCCAACACTGCATCATCAGTACTTTTGCCACTTCTGAAGCCAAATTGGTTACTAGCTAGTATGTTGAATTTTGTGAGAAATTTTGTTAATCTTATATTAATAACCTTCTCCATTATTTTGGATAAAGTCGTAAGTACCGATATAGGTCTATAGTTAGTGACACTGTTTCTGTCTCCAGATTTATAGATTGGGTGGATAACCGCGGTCTTAAAGATATCTGGGAAGATACCCGATGAGAGGCATAAATTAAAAATGTGGACAAGCACATGGACTATAATTAACCTAGTAGCTTTCACAACTGAGGTTGGGATACCGTCGAAACCAATGGCGCATTTATCTTTTAGGTTTAGGATAATGTTATTTATCTCGGAACCGTCAACCTCGTAAAGTGCCATTGAATGTAGCACCGTCGATTTAGAAAAACTGGAATCAAAATTGTTAGAAGTTATAATTGTTATTATGAGCTTCAGATTGTTGAATTTTGGATGCCAAAAGTCTGCCCACATTAGCAAAGTATTCATTTATCATGTTTACTGATTGGGAGGGATTAGCACTGCATTTTAGGAGCTCTGAAGACGGTGTTCTGGTTTGGTTTAGATTTGCTATCTGCTTGATAAGAGCCCATGTAGCTTTCGGGTTCCTTTTTGCCTTCTGAAACTCTGTGCGTTCGTACTCTCTTTTAACTTTTTTTAGTAAATTATTACAAAAGTTTCGGTAACGGATGAGGATTAACTTATTGTTTTCGTTGTCTGGATGTTTTTTAAACTTCCGATATAATTTGTCTCTATGACGTATGCATCTTAATAGGCCTGGGGTAATCCATGGTTTAAGAGTGCGTCGCCTACTTGGGGTAATTGATGTATGCGTGTGTGTTGTAATAGCGGAAGAGATTATAGAGACAAAAGATTCAGCAGCTTCATTCGGGTTATTAGAGTTGAGTTGTGTATTGGCATGTTTCTCAAATATTATGGCGAATAGAGTGTATATGTCACCGGAAAATAACAAGAACCGCAAATTTATAATTTTTGTTATTTTCCGGTGATATATACAAATAGGCCAACACGAATAGCCAAGTGAAAAGCTACCATAACACTGAAGTAAACATTAAAGAGTACAAGTATAACACTGAAATAGAACTACATTTGTGGTGGCTGGTACGTTTATGATGGCTGGTACGCTTCGTTCTCGCGACCACTACAGACACACTCCCATTTCCCTCAAGTTATTCATGTGGTTGTTACTAAGGTGTATATAATTTCGGTGCGCACATAGTCCCACATAATATGATAGTCCGATACAGTAATAACAACATAATACGATAGTCCGCTACAGTAATAAACACATAATATGACAGTCCGATACAGTAATAACTACATAATATGATAGTCCGATACAGTAATAACCAAATAATATGACAGTCCGATACAGTAATAACCACATAATATGATAGTCCGATACAGTAATAACCACATAATAAGATAGTCCGATACAGTAATAACAACATAATACGATAGTCCGATACAGTAATAACCAAATACTATGACAGTCCAATACAGTAATAACCACATAATATGATAGTCCGATACAGTAATAACTACATAATACGATAGTCCGATACAGTAATAACCAAATAATATGATAGTCCGATACAGTAATAACCACATAATAAGATAGTCCGATACAGTAATAACAACATAATACGATAGTCCGATACAGTAATAACCTAATAATATGACAGTCCGATACAGTAATAACTACATAATATGATAGTCCGATACAGAAATAACCACGTAATATGATAGTCCGATACAGTAATAACAACATAATACGATAGTCCGATACTTGAATAACCACATAATATGACAGTCCGATACAGAAATAACCACATAATATGATAGTCCGATACAGTAATAGCCACATAATATGATAGTCCGATACAGTAATAACAACATAATATGATAGTCCGATATAGACTACAGTAATAACATAATAATACGATAGTCCGATACAGTAATAACCACATAATATGACAGTCCGATACAGTAATAACCACATAATATGATAGTCCGATACAGTAATAACCGCATAATATGATAGTCCGATACAGTAATAACCACATAATATGATAGTCCGATACAGTAATAACAGCATAATATGATAGTCCGATACAGTAATAAAAACATAATACGATAGTCCGATACAGTAATAATCACATAATATGACAGTCCGATACAGTAATAACCACATAATATGATAGTCCGATACAGTAATAACCACATAATATGATGGTCCGATACAGTAATAACCACATAATATGATAGTCTGATACAGTAATAACCACATAATATGATAGTCCGATACAGTAATAACCACATAAAATGATAGCAGATACAGACAGCGTTCATTACCTACATTAAAGCTAATTCAAAAATATGTTACCCCGTTTCTAAGTGTCCTATCTGTTTCTAACGGACTACTTCTATAAAATGAGCCGCTTGTGGTCATCTCTCATCCAATTGCTATCCAGTATAACTAATCTCCTTCTCACTGCTGAAAATCTCGACTTATGGACCCTCTCTTTTTTAGCAGAAAAGCGCACATCGAAACACAAGTGTGAAAATATGTCACACGTGGGTAGACTATTAGGTATCTGATCCCCCAACTTAAACAAATGAATACGTAGAATAAAATGTCAGTTTAGTGTCAATTAATAGTAATCAATTCAATTCAGTTATTAGGTATGGCTATAATATGTCATTTAAAATTATACGAAATTTATTATACAAATGTCCTAATCCATCAGCAAATCATTTTAATTAATTTATAAAGACAAATCGTATACGTTGAAGCTTTACCTGTGTTATTTGAATCCCGTCAATGTCTGTTTGCGTTCGCTTGACTTCATTATTAAGTATTAAATTTTAATTCCTATAGGATATAGATATATATAGGTACCTACTTTGTATCTAAACTTTGATTGGTTTCGCTTCATCTCGTTGTAATATTCTGGAAGCCAATTGAATTGGTTTTGATACACAGCGCGGTCGCCGGGGGCTACTTTCGGACTTTTGTCTAATAAAATCAAAGTTAGCTACAATGAACTTGCTAGTTAACAGCAAAGAAAGGAAAACGGCCTCGTCTTCTTTGAAGGCTTGGCTGGAACTCAAAGATGAAATAGATGATGTTCTAGAGCGAGAACTGATACTTGTAATTTTAGTGTCACCGAGACATATCTACTCTACTACTACAGTTAAGAGGACAAAATAATGATCATAGATTCGTTAAGTTGTTCGGCATGCCTCAGAAGAATGAACGGTGTGTTAGCATGAAGAGATACATTATCATAATAAAGAGACAATAAATGATTCCCGCTAATAGCACATCAGCATGACGCGCGTGGCATGCGGCGCTTGCGTTCCGCGCATCACAAGGAGGGCAGCGCAGATTCACAACGCACTTTAGTACAACAACACTATACGTAAACAAATAGTTGAATATCGACGTTCATCGACTGGTAGTTACCAACCTTGATCGATGGATTGTATGTAAATGAAGCGATATTTGTCAAGCTATATAGCGCGGTGTACTTGAGGCGTAACATTATCCAATAGACACTCGCGTTGTTTGCACACACTATCGGCTGCGGCAAGTATCCTCACGTGTCGATCCGGTTCCACATCCGTCTCCATGTGGGCCAACCTTCATTATTTCGTAAATGTCAGAGATAATATTAATTGCGCAAGTAAATGAAAAGAAAGCGGAGGCGGGAAAAGGATGTTAAATGACTTAAGAAGACACCTGCATACTTGAAGCCAACGTAAATTAATCTCGAGCGATAAATCTGCAAATATGATGTTGTTTACACGTAAGTTTCGTCCCCTTTATAAAGTCGCAACGACTTGGAAAGTCAACGATAGAAGAGTTCCTCACGATATTATGTTGGTGTTAGAGCTTTGTGCCCGCACTCGTCACAAACATCAACAGCTTAGTGAAACTGCTCAGAGCTGGATCCGTCTATTGTAGCCTATGTTAGTTAGACTTATCATTTTTATAATAGTATGAAATTTATTCCTGAACAGTTAAGGGATGTGGAAGTTACAAAAACTTATAGTTCATGTAAAAATACCTCCCGTATAGGATAGGGGGCCTATTTTCGCTTAACTGGGAACAAATCTTAGAATTAGATAGCTACTTAATGAGAAATTTCCGATGGAAACACCAAATGAACACTTTTTCAGGAACTTCACGGTAAACACTGCTTCGTGCTATTTTAGTCGAGTATTATAGTTATTTTCTCCTTCGACTACAGTTTTCCGCGTAATTCGGCCGGTAAACAGAAGTCGTATTAATAGCAAGATTTTGATTGACTGACTTGATTGACTAATACAAAGCTACGAGTTTTTGTTTTCTTTGTAACGGGAAGACGTCTTTGATTCTGACACATAGTGTTTCTCCGAGGAGCACAAAATATAGTCTGATTTCTATTTAGGTACCTAGAGGTAGAAGTAATCGCATCTATACTCTGAAATACAACAACTATTACTGAAAACTGCCTAAGAGGAAACCCCAATTGACGATTGACTCTGACGTCATAATTATATAACCGATCATAACAACATGAAAGTTATGAGAAAAGTGACGTTTGGAACAGTTTTCATGATACATATGAACTGCTGATATTCGCTGAGTGATATTTATTTTGTTTATCTATATCAAATCAATTTTTTTTATCAATGTAATCGGAATTTCAATAAACGTGTAAATCTAAAACACGTCGTTATATATAATATTTAGCTGAACGTAAACACGTCGATGTGGTAATCTAACTTACTACGTCAACAATCATAAGTCGCGGATCTTTTCTGTAATCCCTAATATTTTGTATTGAACTCAGCCTTTCACAAAATGAAAGCTAATAAGACTGAGTGCACTAGTCACTACGCAATGAATTAGCAAGATGCAGATGTTCCTTCAGTATCTTGTGTCAGGAAGTGCGCAAACATGTCTACTTCCAATCCTCCGATTCAATTTATATGTTGCATACGAGTATAATACAGTAACCAGGAAATCAGTTAAGCCAGTCTCAGTACAAGCAATAAGATATTCAGTATAAGTAGATAATTAACAGGCGGAAGCTGCCGTCGGATGGCTGTCGTGCGCCGCTGTGCTGTCGACTAGGCAGGCAGCGTAAAGCCGGGACAGCTCGGACTGACGCGGGAGGTAACGTGTGTACAACAGGTTAGCGTACCAGCTGGGACGGCTCGGGGCTGACGCGGGAGGTAACGTGACTACAACAGGTCAGCGTATCAGCCGGGACAGCTCGGAGCTGACGCGGGAGGTAACGTGTCTACAACAGGTCAGCGTACCAGCCGGGACAGCTCGGAGCTGACGCGGGAGGTAACGTGTCTACAACAGGTCAGCGTACCAGCCGGGGCAGCTCGGAGCTGACGCGGGAGGTAAGGTGTCTACAACAGGTCAGCGTACCAGCCGGGGCAGCTCGGAGCTGACGCGGGAGGTAACGTGTCTGCAACAGGCCAGCACTTACGTAGAACTTATAATTAACTACCTCATGCCCAAGACTTTGATTTGCGATGCCAATATTATTTCTTATCATCGATAAATTAAAGAGCCATGTACTTCATAGAATTTAATAGATGCTCTACGTATATTCAAAAGTTCACATAAGTATTGCTTTTCCACAAAATTTAACTTTTTACCCGACTACGGCGAAGCAAAAAGGAGGCTTATGATTTTGACCGGTATGCATGTATGTATTTATGTATGCATGTTTGTATATTCATCTGTTGCCTCATAACTTCTAAACTACTTGTCATAATTTGTTAAATGAGGTATCGTTGAAAGCTTCTTGATCGTCCGCTAGTCATATGCCACTTTGCTTCAATGCTAATGATCGCTTACTACTGTTAGAATGTAATGTTTTGTTAGGTTTGGTGGCATACGACCACGGCTATCCTCTGAACATCACTATGAGTCAAAATTTAAATATATTAAAATATCAGGCTTTTGCAAAAGTTATGACAAGAAATTTTCTAAATTACGCAATAGTATTGTAGAATGTTCTCAAATATGTCACTTGGAGTGTATAACTAAATAGTCTAGCAAACGCACAATTGATTAATAATGGCTTCGATCGCGAAGGATTATCTACGTGCGATCTTTTATTACGAGTGGTTACGGGGTAATTCTGTGAGCGCAGCTGTAGCGAACATAATTAGGCTTTCAAGAATACGGTTGCCTTCTACCCTACGGTGAATCGCTGGTTCAAACGCTTTGCTGAGGGAGATACAAGCTTCAAAGATGAACCTCGGTCGGGACAACCTCAAGTCATCAACGACGAGCAAATTCTTAGCGCCATCAAAGAAAGTCCTGAATCTACTACGCGTGAGTTAGCGAAGACACTCGGTTGTGACCACACAACAGTCGTCAGACATCTATACGATCTTGGGTACAGGAAAGTTTTGAGCCGATGGATACGAGTACCTCACAAGTTAACTGAAGCAAACCGACTAACCCGCGTTAACATTTGTCAGTCCCTCCTTCTTCGCTCTCACCGAAAAGACTTTTTGGAAGATTTAGTTACTGGTGACGAGACTTGCATCCTGAAATGGCACAGAACGACTCTGTAAGAGGGCAGACGCTTAGATTTTCCCTCACCAAAGGCTAAATGCTACGCAAAACGTTTCTGTACCCTTTCTAGACGCAACATGTGAGTGGCATAGTGAGGTCTCCACACAAAACTACAATAAAAAATAATAATAAATAAAATCGTTTATTTACATAAAGGGGATACATTTACAATTAATACCTTAACAATTACGATAGCGCACAGTTTCCTAAATTGCCTGAATTAGGTTGAACCTGTGTTTCAGGCTAGAAAATGCATGAATACTTAATGTAGTAAATTAACACTGAGTTTAACATAAAAACTAAATTAAAACTTAGATAAATAAAAGTAAAATAGTATGTTAGCAGTTTTATTTGCAGACAATAAGTAGGTCTTCTGTCTGTGTATAGTCGAGGGTTAGTAAATACTTACGTATAATTTTTTTACACTTGTAGTAATTTAGTTTATAGATACATAGTTTTCTATTTAATCTATTGTACAGGAATGGGCCTAATAATGTTAAAAATCTTTCTACAAAGACATGTTTTGAGGTTGCATTAGATATGCATACAAGATCATTCCGTCTCTTGTTAGTATTGTCGGCATTGTAGGCAAGTATGGTGTGCTGTTTTAATACTAACTGCATAATGAAAAGCTGGCGAACGGTTAGTACATTGCAGGATTTATACAGGGTTACTGGTAACTCGACGTATTCCTTGCAGGACATCATAGTAGGGTTAAAATGCAACAAATTAAGCCACCAAATGTTCTACCGAAGTTCAGTAGTTTTTGAGTTAGTAAGGGTTTTAGATTTTTTGTCAAAAATCCCAGATTAAATTATTTGCAGCCAATTTGAAAATTATTCACGGGGCGGCTGTACTGAAATTGGAGTTATTATCATAGTTGACGCCGTAGCGGATCGTTTTTAATAATTAAAAGTTCAAAATGACTAAAACTTTGGTGAAGATCACTAATCAAACATTTTTTTTTTTTTGTAATTTTTGCTATTACTTCATACAAAATGTTGTCTTAGCACAAAAAACAATACTACACCAGGTGTACAAATTATTAGTAAAATATCCTTGTCTTATCAGCTATCCAAAAAGGTATGATTGTCAATACTTTTGCGTGTGTGACAGGGAAAGATAGAAGTTTTATGGGGAGCAGGTTTTATTCGTAGTTTTTACCTGCGTTTGAATTCCAAACACTCGGCAAGCTTTATGATTGGTCACTATTGTTCCCTCGGTACGAGACAGGGTGCGACTTCACAAAATCTGGTCGTCAGCGTTAGTTAGTTACAACTCTACGTTGCGCAAGTTCGTATTTTGTTATCTGGCTATATCCCTGACTGTTGCCCCATATCTTGCTCTTGTGTTGTGCTGTGCGTTCATAAGTGCTGACTATGGCTGCATATTCTAATCAAGAATACGCTGACATATTGTACTGTTACGGACTTTGTGACGGTAACGCTGCTGAGGCGCGAAGATCATATCAACTGCGCTTTCCAAACCGCCGACTCCCCCACGTTAGTGTCTTCGGATCGACTTATCGGCGATTATCTGAAACTGGCAGTGTTCAAAGAAGCAGGCAAATTGACACTGGTCGTTCTCGGAGATACACGGCTGAGGACGAGGAGCTGATTCTTCAACGTTTTATTGACGAGCCCAACATATCTACAAACATCGTAGCGCGTCACAGTGGAAAGTCTGGTCTGTAGTTCACTTGTCAGGCCGACATCCATACCACTACCAACCCGTGCAGTCATTAGAAGAGGGAGATCCGCAGAGACGGCTTGAATTTTGTCGTTTCATGCTAAATGCCGATGCCGAAAGTGAAAACTTTTTGAAAAACATTCTGTGGACCGATGAGTCATGTTTTGACCGTGATGGTATCACAAATTACCACAATTTACATTACTGGGCACCGAAGGGAGAAGGAAACCCTAAGAAACTGAAACCAAACGCATCGCAGCGTAAGTTCTCGCTTAATGTTTGGATGGGTATTATCGACGATAAGTTAATAGGCCCACATATTTTACCCCGAACATTAAATGGGGAACTTTATGAAGATATCCTAAGAAATCATTTAGCAGCACTGCTCACGGATGTACCCGAAGAAAGAAGGGCAAACATGATATACCAACATGACGGATGTCCAGCCCATTTCCGCATCACAATTCGACAATTGCTGGATGAAAACTATCCAAACCGATGGATTGGGCGCGGTGGGCCGATTCCGTGGCCTGCACGAAGCCCTGATCTGACGCCGCTAGACTTTTACGTCTGGGGTCATATGAAAGACCTAGTTTATGTGACCCCCGTAAATTCAATTGAAGAACTAAGGGAGAGAATAACAGATGCGGTGGACCAGATGAGGACCACAATCACATCAAGAATCACAAAAACCGAAGTGAGGAAGCAAATAAGAGCGTGTATTCGAAACCGAGGGCAGCACTTCGAACAAGACGTGTGAAATACATGTTATTAAAGACCACAAATTGATATTGATTAAAAATAATAATAATTTTCACGAAATTGTTTAATTTGATTTTCCGAATAAACACCTTCTTGTACTAAATCAAAAACGATTTTCATAATGCAGTCCAAGACTGTATTAACTTTCATACCTTTTTGGATAGCTGATAAGACAAGGATATTTTACTAATAATTTGTGAACCTGGTGTAGTATTTTTTTTTTGTGCTAAGACAACATTTTGTATGAAGTAATAGCAAAAATTACAAAAAAAAAAAATGTTTGATTAGTGATATTCACCAAAGTTTTGGTCATTTTGAACGTTTAATTATTAAAAACGATCCGCTACGGCGTCAACTATGATAATAACTCCAATTTCAGTACAGCCGCCCCGTGAATAATTTTCAAATTGGCTTCAAATAATTTAATCTGGGATTTTTCACAAAAAATCTAAAACCCTAACTAACTCAAAAACTACTGAACTTCGGTAGAACATTTGGTGGCTTAATTTGTTGCATTTTAACCCTACTATAATGTCCTGCAAGGAATACGTCGAGTTACCAGTAACCCTGTATAGCAGAGCGGTGGGAACAAAGAAGGGATGGAAGTTTGCTACCTTTAAACCTGCTCTCTGAGCTCTTTCAAGAGTGTGTTTCAAGAAGTGATACAGTATTGAATAATAGATTGACATAGGGCCAAATAAACTTGTGTGATTAATTTTGAATCGGCTACTGTTCGCCTATGAAATCCCTATCCACCTATGAAATTACCGTTTTGTATGAAAAAAATTAAACTAATTTTTTTCATGTATTTTTTATTTGTATTAATCGAAGTAATCACCCATGCAATCAATGCATCTTTGCCAACGCAGTGGAAGTTTATTGACGCCCTTCTTAAAGAAATCAGCTGGACGGGAGGCAACAAATTCTTCAAAGACATTTTGTACTGCCTCTCGGGTATTGAATTTTTTTCCCGCCAAGAAGTTATTCAAATTCTGTAAAAAGTAGTAGTCTGTAGGCGCAAGGTCTGGTGAGTAGGGCGGATGACGGAGAGCTTCCAACCCCAGTTCTTGCAACTTGGAGACCGTCTGCTGTGCGGTCGCGCGTTGTCGTGCAGGAGCAGCGGAGACGAGCGATTGACCAATGCTGGTTGGAGCTTCTCCATCATTGTGTTCAGTTCTTCACAGTACACATCTGCAGTAATGCTCACCCCGTTTAGTAAGAAGCTGTGATGAATCACACCGGCGCTAGACCACCAAACAGTGACCATCACTTTTCTAGGGGTAAGTTTACGTTTAGGGCATTGTTTAGGTGCTGAACCAGGATCCAACTAACTTGCTGGTTATCAAACAGAATCCATTTTTCATCGCAGGTAACAATGCGGTTCAAAATTCCTTCATTTGTGTGTCTGTTGGGCAGGTCAAGGCACGTCTCGACGCGTACTTCGCGCTGGCGATCATTGAGTTGGTGGGGCACCCATTTGTCAAGCTTTTTTACCTTGCCAATTTGACGCAAATGGACCAATATTGTTTTGACGCTAACGTCAAAAGCTGCTGCTAATTCAGCCGTAGATTGTGTATCATCAGCTTCCACAATCGCCTTTAATTCGTCACTGTCGACCAAAGTCTTCGGACGACCGCGAGGTTCATTTTTCAGGTCAAAATTTCCAGAACGCAAGCGAGCAAACCAATAACAGGTGGTGCGTTGGTTTGTAGTGTTAGTTCCGTAAACGTCGTTGATGTTGCGTGCCGCTTGTGCCGCGTTGCTGCCACGACGGTACTCATATTCCATAATTACTCGAATTTTTAACGTATCCATGATGACGAATAAGATTGAAATGGGATGAAAATTTAACACTAATCAATAAACAAATGACTACTTTTGGAAACATAATTCCATGTTTTTAAAATAAAATTAATTTGAAATTAGAATTCTTAACCAAACAAAAATTATTTTGATTTGAAATTTCATAGGTAAAGACCTAATATTAGTTGCGCACTCTTTTTACTAGGCTTTCAATACGTTTTTTAAAAGACAGTATAGGTATTTTATGATGCTCGTTTTGTGAATAAACGGACAATTACACATAGTGATTGTGCGGTTACCACATTGATGGGCATATAAATAAGGGTTAGTAATATTAAGTTGAGATTTACGCATGGAGAAGTGAATATATTTGGTCTTGTCGGCATTTAATGGTAGTAAATTGCTATGTAGCCAATTGGCTATTCGATCAACTAGGTTTTAATACTGTGACAGTATTAAAACCTAGTTGAGTGATTTCGAAGAGTTCAATACTGGTTTTAGCGCTAAATATTAACGCCGTGTCGTATACAATACTCCATAACACTGCGTACGAAACTGTTATATAACATTATCTTGGTGCTACTTTTACGAAAGCCTTCGGTGTTACGAAGCAGGAACCCTAACATTTTTGATGACTTTTTAATAATGTTTTCAATATAAAGTGTACTCCTAGATCCCTTATTGTTTGGACTTCTTGGACTCGCTCTTGGTCTATGAAGTATTCTGTGTCAATACAGTTAATTTTTCGCGTAAACTTAACATGGTAGCATTTCTTCGGATTTAGTTGCATTTTATTATTGTTGCACCTATTTTACAACTTGGTTAAGATCGTGCTGGAGAAGTTCGCTGTCTCGTTTTCACTCTATTACTTACTCGCGCAAATTTTAAGTCATCAGAATATAGAAAAGGTTCGGAAAAACGAAAACACTCAGGAAGATCATTAATGAACATAATAAATAGTATCGGAGCTATGTGAGATCCTTGGGGGGCGCCCGATGTTATTTTGTGTGCAGCCGATCGAAACCCGTTTACAACGACAAAGAATTCGCGTTCAGTAAGATAAGACTTGAAACAACCTAATAAAGGCCCTGTTATACCGACGACTGTTATTTTATAAATCAGTATAGAATGGGGCATTTTATCAAAGGCCTTACTGAAGTCGGTATATACTACGTCAAATTGTTTGACTCCATCTACAGCCAGGACTAGAGGGACTCCGTGAATGACACTAAATTTGTGGCTGTAGACCTAGATGACACTATTAGGCGATTAACACATGGCACCGCGCACCGCCACGGAGGGCGGTGGCGGTAAAGCGGATTTATTAGCGGTACCCCGCGCGGTTAAGCGGTTTACGCGCATGTCCGCGCGGATGAATTTAACGCGGTTTTGACCAGTTTTATTACAGACACTGGCAACAATGGACGCTGAAGTGGTGGCTTTTATGGCGTAGAAAGAATAAAATAAGAAGAAATTGGGTTCATCCATTTTTACGAAGCAGAACTCTAAATGGGACTTTCATGTTATTCTATAAAAGTTTGAGAAAACACGAAGATATTTTTTTTTAACTATACGCGGATATCCACTTCTTCATTTGATTATTTGTTACCAAATATAAGGAAAGCAATTTCTGGAGTAAATACGAACATGCGTCCTTGTATTTCACCGGACGAAAAGCATGTCCCATGTCATGTCATGTCCCAGATAGCATTTCGACTTTCGATCTCCGAAATAAACTTTTCGACATCGAATTCCATTTTTGAATTTCAACACGTCCTGCACCCACGATGATCCGCGCGGTTATGCGGCGCCCCGTGTGTGAGGCACCGCCTCACCGCACGGACGTCAGCGCGGAGGGGCGGTGGCGGCGAGAGCACCGCTCGACCGCGCGGTCGGGCGGTGTACGTGTGTTAGGTATCAACGGATTTATTAGTGGCCAATGCGACATGAGATCCGCTTCACTGCCAACCGCGTCGGTGTGCGGTGTCGTGCGTTAATCGCCTTATTATTATTATTTTGCTGTGGCATGAATTAAGGAGAATTTATTTTAATGTTAATCTTGTATCTATACTAATAAAAAAGCTGGAGAGTTTGTTTATTTGTTTGTTTGAACGCGCTAAGCTCTGGAACTACCTCCCTGTCGGATTTGAAAAATTATTTTTGCATTTGGTAGCCCTATTCTTGAGACAGGCAGGTATTTATCACTACATAGTATAAAACAAAGTCGCTTCCCTGTCTGTCTGTCCCTATATATGCTTAGATCTTTAAAACTACGCAACGGATTTTGATGCGGTTTGTTTTACTAGACAGTGATTCAAAAGGAAGGTTTATATGTATAATACATACATAATATAGTAGAGAAACACTGATAATTTTAGGGGTTTCTAATGTGATGTCGTAAATAAACACATTTTTTTGCGCTTACATTGTAAACGCTGGCTGAACCCGTCGAGATAGATCAAAATAATGTACTACAGTATTGTACACCTTAAAAAGGTCTACAAAAAAGTCCGCGATGGTATATGTCTATCTCTTAGGGATAACCCACAATAAGCATTTTTTATCCTATACTTTTTACGAGAAATAATGGCTCTAAAATTATCAGTGTTTCTCCATTGCACCCGTGCGAAGCCGGGGCGGGTCGCTAGTGCTAATATAATAGCGAAATATGAAAAAAAAATTTGGCCCTCCCTTACAAAACTGACTACCAGCTGATTGATTTACTATGGGAGGGCCAATTTTTTTTTTCATATTTCGACCTATTTTCTTTGGGGAAAGTTGTTGAGTTTCTTGAGCACATTCACCTCCTTCAGGGTTGATACCCCCTTTCCGTTACACGCTGTATATACAACGTGTAACGTTAAATGGGCATAACCTCAGACACCCCAACTGATTTTTAGTTCAATTGACCTATTTCAGAGAGAAAATAAGGCATTAAAAAAATTGTAAAGGTTTTATGTGCTGTTTTAGTTTTACTGGCCATTCTGATCGTTTCTTGCGTCTGCGACGCCGTTTTATCGAGGGAGGAGTCGTCACCGGGCCGCTGCGCCGCGCTGACATTGGCTAGCTTGACCTATTAATAAATAGACACGGCAACGTTTTTAATGAAGATTTTTTGAAAAATGTTACCGATATTAAAAAGTGGTTCAATTATTTCTACTCGTTATTCTGATCAAACTATTTTCAGGTTTTGCGCATTTAACGTTACACGTTGTATAAATGCGCTAAAATTCATACAAATCCACTAACACGTTTTTGAAATACACATCCAGACAAACGGAAAAAAAACATTTTTGGCATCAGGCCTTAGGATTTACTTTTTTCAAAAATATTCAACATATAGTTTTGACGTCGTTACTATTGTATTATAATACCTTGTAACATCCACTTTGAACTTGAGCTTTCTGCAGCAGAACTGGGAAGATTATAGCCTAGATAGCACGCTAGGCAGACAAGCATGATGTTGTTCTTGGCGCCGCGTAGGACGCAGACCTCACCACAACATGTGTCTATATTGTTACTTATGAAGTACAAAAGCTTTTAGAACTGAGCTACCTTTTAAAAGTTTTTCCCTTAGCCGCTGGCGTATAGGGTAACATGCTCTTGACATAATCTCTTGAAAAGTCTGTCTAGAAACAATTCCTATATTTAGGTCTAGACGTGACGCCAGACGGCGGTGTATTATAAACTAATTTAACTAAATAGCTGCTTACATTATGCATCACCAACACGGACTCTACGCGAGCTCCCACACTATCTAATTACGCCCGACTGCTGCATGCCGGTGAGTTTCTGGCGAGAGATAGCTTCATAAATAACGCCAACTGCAGGATGGGACGAACTTTAGGCACCATTTTGGAACCTGGCGTGAATAGTTATTCTTTAATCACTTCAAAATTAAACGGTGTCGAGATGCGAATCCACGATGACTCACTTTAAATACAAATGAGTTCGCTTTCGAATGAAGTGCGGTCACTTGAGTGAGCTTCGCTGGGAATTTTACTGTCTAGCACTACATGACCACTGTACTGCACAATAACGAACTATGAACCACCTATGTAGTTTTTGTTATTTCGTCGTTTAGTTTTTGTTCTTTTGAAATTGCAACTTCGACACAAGTGAGAGCATCTATTAGCAGCCCGGAATCGGTCTTGGACTCTGGCGGACTCTCGGTGCGTGATCACGATTAGGTTCTCCTCAGTACTTGGAAAGTGTAATCATCATCGTCGTCATCATCTACCATAGTGATGAACAAACATTTTGGCAATAAGGGTGTGAAAATGATATATCGTTAAGTAAATACTCGTGTAAACTTCAATTAATTAAAAAAAAAACGGAAACATTTCTTTCTACATTAAGTTAATATAACAGACTATGTAAAAATTGATGTAAATCTAAACCTGTTTTCACATAAGATTGTTGCAATCAATCGCCATTAATTGCTTCAGGACTGGTCGGCCCAGGCTCCGGTCCGGTCCGGTCCGATGATGTCCGTTCCCACATCATAACGGTGCCGGCTCATTTGCGTTCATACATGGAATATGTGACGATGTCCCCTATACAGGGTTCCGTATGAGACCGAGGCGAATTCGTAATCTTCACATCTTTCACTTTGACAGGTCACCGGCACAACATCAGAACGGCCCAACTACCGAACCAACAAAGAATGTTCATCAATTTAGTTGCGATAGGCTGAGTTGAATTATTGAAATAAAATCTATTCGGACTATAGGAGTGCCGGAAGGATTACCTATGTAATTTAATCAACATCCCATAGCGATTGTGTTCAGAAACATTGAATAAAGTACCTAATTGCTATCACATTGACATCATTAAATTATCCCTGCCAATAGGGGGAAGTCCCGTAACGCCGGACGGCACCTAACGCCGGACACTCTTATTATGTCGACAAGTTAGAATGTGAACGATTCAAACACTTGTGAAAAAGGCGCGGGGGGGCATAACGGTACAGAGTCACATGACGCAGTTTGTTAGTGACGCTGAAGGCAACATCGGGAGCGGTCGGTTTTTCTTTTGGCGGAAAAATACAGCGTCATATAAGATCACTTACCCGAGTACGAACAAGTTTTAGTGAATCACGTAAATTACTGGATACAGTGCTTCAGCTGCCATGGGTGGGCTCATGAAGAATGTGCAGTCTTCAGACGACTACATTATGTGATCGATGCCAGATATTTTAAGAACGTCCGGTGCTAGGAGTTCGAACTGAAGTCCGTCCGGTACTAGGTGCCACTTCAAGCAATTGCATTTTTTTACACCAATGTTTAATTTTTGTTTTTGAATAAGATTATGCAGAAGTTGCATTTTTCTTAATTTGTGTTCATTCTACAGTTAGTCAACTTAACTAATTAATAAATAAAATTACATTTTTCGAAATAGTTTTTATTTTATTTCCTGAAAACCTTAGGTGTCCGTCACTAGGGGACTTCCCCCTAAACAACAATAATTTAATACCAAAAGCAATTTATTACCCGACGCTCCGCCATTTTGACACAATAAACAGTGAACAATGTATGAAGGTGTACAGATTTATAATGTTAGGCGCACGTTCCTCAGATTATGAGGCTTTTATATCATAGTAAAACGAAGGATGGAGGGATTTAATGTCGTATTACGTTCTTCATTATATCTCGGCTTTATGGCCACATAATCTTAGAATAACGTATCTCGAGAACATAATGTACTAACGTATTACTTAATGGTGCAGTCATTTGGTGAGCTGTCTTTTGATTTCTTCTATTACATATCCTTTTATATATATTTGTAAATGAAACACTACCTACTTCAGTAATTTGTAAATAAAGTTTTGACTGTCACTTCACTTTTTAACTATTGCAACATCTTATAAAGATGTTACAAAATTAGTTTGTGTAAACAAAACCAAAAACTGTCCTTTTTCCACCACTTCACACAAATAATTGTACTTTCCCTAAAATATTCTCTTTCCCCGTGGTATTAAAAAACTCAGAAAAATCATAACGTAAAACATACGGAACCACACCACAACTATCATCTATCGTCCTTGATCGTATTTTTTTCCCAATCGAAACATATTCTAAAACGTGCGGGTTTTTTGCGTGAGCTATACACTGGTCGCTGGTCGCGGCCGTGTAACTAGTTTTTTTGCTTCGTTACCTGAAGGTCCGGGGTTCAATCCCCCGGCCGGGAATGCTGTTCTTCGTTAGAGATAATGACTTGGCGATACGGGTTCCTAATGTAACTGTTGTTTACTTGTATACTCGATCTTACAAGTAGTAACAGTGCCTTCACGTGTAGTATCTATCACTTACGTTTCATTGTTGGCATGTGAGGGTTAAAGATCAAGCTGGTATAAACGGTACAGGTTAAACTCACAGGCCTATTGTCTGTCAGTTATACAAAATAATATGCTAACTAACACATTCGTCCCAACCGTTAAGCCCAGACAAATGCCACTTCTGGTGAACAAAGATAATTATAGATTTGTATCTACCAAAGGTACACGTGATATACTACTCTGTCAACAAACAAAGTATGCTCCGTGGTATGCTCTTTCAGAAACGGTACACTTACGTCAACGAATAATCCAATCATCAAAACATTTTTAAACGCTCTTTCCGGAATTGAGTTCAGTTCTCGCCGCGAATTCTCCTTTATGTCTTCTGCCGAATGAAAACGGGTACCACGAAGTGGTAATTAGAGTTTAGGAAAAAGGAAGAAGTCGGCTGGAGCCATATCTGGTGAATAAGGTGGTTGCTCGATAGTATTTGTTCAAAAATTCGTTCACAATGATAGCCTTGTGCGAAGGCGCATTATAGTGGTGCAAAATCCATGAAATTTCTTTCCACAAATCTGCCCTCTTCGTCTAATTTGCTGTCTTAAACGCCGCATAACGCTCAAATAATATTCTTTATTTACCATTTGACCTTCCGGTAAGAATTCCGAGTGCACAACACTGCGATAGTCAAAGAAAACAGTCACCATGACTTTGACTTTTAGTCGACTTTGGCGTGGTTTTTTCGGTTTCGGTTGGAAGGCGCCACTCCGAAGATTGTTGACTAGTTTGCATATCAAACTCGTAAACCCACGTCTCGTCACCAGTAACGATGCGTTTCATGAATGTTGGGTCGGAATTGACTCGTTCTAGCATGTCTTCAGCGACTCTTGTGCGATTGAGTTTTTGGAGAAAATTTAGGTCTTTTGGGACTATCCGAGCGGCAACATGTTTCATACCCAAGTGATTATTTAAAAAGGTCCGGATCGACTCGTGAGACACAGAAAGTTCGGCGGCTATCTCTCTCAAACTTGAATGAGGATTTTCAGTCACTATTTCCTTCACTTTTGCGATGTTAACTTCAGTTGCAGACGTTGATGGCCTACCAGAGCGAGGTAACCGATTTTTTTTTTTAACATTCTTCATTTTTTCTGTAACTTTTTCAGTGACTCCGCACACGAAATTCCATTGGCGATGCAAAATTTAAGACAAACTCTTTGTTCGATGTTTTTGTCCGTTATGAAATTCGCAATACACACTAGATATGATATAACTAAAAACAGCACAGTATTTAATCCAAATGACAGATGTAACTCAAACTCCGTACCAAAATGGAAAATAACTGTACAAATCTAACAAAAAAAAAAAAAATTGAATTTGAAACCATAGAAAAATCATTAATTCCCGATACTTTTTTGACTGAATGTATGGCTGATTCCCAAACTATTAGCTGCGGTACTCTGATACTTTTAAATATGTAAATATATTTTAAGAAAGTTAAAAAAATATCTGAAACATTATTATTTCTGTTTAAATATTGGATGTGAGTTTTGTAAGCCGTTTTAAAATGAATCCGTTACATATAAATGAACTCTCTTACAATCAATCAGCAATCGTAACCTATTTCTGTGAAGGGGGGCGCCATCATGTAATCAACACATAAACAGGTAAATTCTGATAAAGGAACATTTGAAACTCTCGGCAGAGATGTACCTATATTTTATAAAACCGTAAGTAACAACATAACGTCACGCCTGCAATCCTCGAAGCATTCAGCAGAGGTGTACTTATATTTCGCCAGTTATGTTTAAATCCCATGTAATAGGGGACGACCCTGTTACCATCAGCACATATCCAGACTCCAGGTCTGCATCTGAGAAATTCCTGGTGGAAATACCCCATAACACGTTACACAACCTGGGATTCGAACCCAAGACCTCATGCTCATCAGTAGCGCGGCAAACAGTGAGTAGGTATCTACGTAGGTATACACTATGTACCCACTCAGTAAGTAGGTACCTACGTAGGCTATACACTACATACCTACTCAGCGATTGAGAGGTCGGAACCAGTGAAGAAGGGTTCAAGTAGAACTTCAAAATCAAATAACCCGAATCAAGTTACAGTCCATTTCGTTGAGTGCTGTCTAGCCGGCCACTTACCAGACATACTTCTGTCTCTATCAAGCGGAGTCGCGGGCCAGCGCTAGTGTTATACAGAGTTGGCAGACGATCATTTGCCAAGTTGTGTTTTCCGTGGCTTCACTTCATTAGCTAGATGAGTAGAGGAGCAGGTGGGGGGGGCGTACTCCACTAATTACTTTCATTGTTGTTGGAACGAACAGATGAATACTTTTGTATGAACTTTTTCTGTGGTAGATAAATTCCATTTCGTCGAAAAAGTCCGTTTTTGTAATCATCAATATCACAGATACTCCATTGCCAACCATCCAGCATGGCGTCGGAAGGACAACCAGCTTTTTTGACAACCAACAACGGTAATGGACGGATGGGAAAGTAACACATAATAAACCACGGACTGCCATCAAAATATCTCATTATCATCGTGAGAATAAAGTACTGAACAATCGAGAAGCTTATCTGCTCATCTCATGCATATTTATTAACATTCCAGCACATCTGCACCAGGGTTCATGTAACTGAACAATTTACTCGTACACAACAGCAATAATTGTACATTCATTTATTGCTTTGTAACGAGGAAAAGGTACTCGAAATAAAAGCAAATGTTGTTGACTGTAGCTGTTTGTGTCAGGAAACTATCTACGAAAGAAAATTAACTCTGTGACTATTCTAATTGATGTCTACAGTCCAGCAGGTGGAACACCGAATGAAAATAACTTTTTATCAAGTCACAAATGTCCTCTCAAACAAAACTAATAAATAATCTGATCGATCTCAATACTACGAGAGTCAAAATTCTCTAAATGAGCTAGTTATCTTCAAAACTGTATGTTTTTATGTTTGTTCCATTTTCCCCGAAGCGATTGTTTATTCATGGGCCCGGCCCCGGATGTGATTCGGCAATGAAGGCCAGGGTTCGGTCCCGTGCTGCGTATTCCGGCCGCGCGCCGGTTCCGCACAATTTGTCAGATACCCACCCTCCTTAGTATTCAGCTCCAATCTGCCGTACTCTCTATATCACCTGTTGAAACACCATTTGCCTTATTACACACCAGATGGTACAACATATATGTAGGTATGGTAATAGTAAATAAATAAACACATTAGGTACTTTATATTCTGCACGATTTCCTTATTGTTTCAAATAAAATGTCCAAAGAATGTGTCGGCTACTCGTTGCAAGTAGTTGCAATCAATTCAGAGGAACAGGTTCCGAGCGGCCGCGGCCGGCGCGCTCCGGGCCTGCGGGGCTAGGAATTTGTCTCCGTTTACGCACCGCAGGACATTAATAACCGCAATCACGCGCACAGCGACAATCACACTGATTTAAAGTATACAATGTAGCAGCTTGCTAAAGGTCCGATTTTAAGGAAGTTGCTGTGCTCCGGCTTTCTCATTTACATACAAGGGAATACGATTTCAATTCAAACAGTTATCAAGCAACTTACACCAAAATCTCTGCACAATTTACGCAGATTTAAACAGATAGTTTATACTCGTATTAGAACTACGATCGCTAAACTGACGCACTCCCAACAAACGAGCCACCGACATTAATTAAATGGTACGTCGCATGATTTATGATCGCTACTCGTAATAACTTACGGAATGCGACAAATATTCGGACAAGTCTGATATGAAATTCATAAAATAATACGAAACGTCCAAACATACAATTGAGCGGACAGGCAACAGCGTGACAGATGCGCGGAGCGGCGCGACTACGCGGCTAATGGCCGCCGCGCTAAAAGTAGACGCCACTGAAATACGTGACAGTGAATAGCCCTTCGATATATCAGTAGCAAGGTCTATGTGGGCCGCACATCCATGGGCCACTATACTCTCTCGTGGTGGGTGTACGTTTTGCAATACAAATAAGGATGAGTCACCGACATTCGATATCATTGACCTCAATAGTGTTGCAAAACGGCTGCCGTATACGAATAAACATGCGTCGTATAAGGATGTGCGCGGAATCCGTCGCGTCGCCGAAGTGCGGCAATGTCTTACACTACGACCTTGCGACTTGCACCATAGTTTTATGTTCTGCATCAAACATTTGACAAGTATTTGAGGAAGTTTTCGGTGAACCATGAGCCATGAGTGGACTCCGTGTGCTTTCTCTACAGTTCCCACGTCGCGCGTCGTCGTCACTTGGCACGACGGAATGTCCACGCGTCGGTTGTGACATCTACGAATATTAATCAGCCCTTTGCTACCGTAATCCTATTGCATCATAAAGCTAAACGTAAGGAAATCTAAATTTTTCAACAATGTCTGTCTATTATACTAAGTTATGATGGAGGAAACAGATATTTTTATGGCACTCAGATAGAGTTATCGAATCTATAATAAAAATGTCCGGCGACTTGATCTTGAAATTCTAAATTGTCGCGAAGGCCGATGTAAAAGAAAAAATAAAATTTATACATAGACAGAGTTTAGCTTTTTTCTCTTTTACTCGAAGGTCGACTTTTTAGTTTTAAAGTAGTTTCAAATCATTGGTTTTCATAACGACAACGCCGATAGTTCGCGGAGTTGTGGTCTTTGGGAATGTTTCCGAAAAATAATTACGTTAATGAGAACAAATCGATAGGCAAACAGTCCGTTTAGAAGCGTATCAAACTTTCTGCTGCGGTTTTTGATATAACACTGTTAGTTTATTAGGAAACTGTAAATACAAAAAATCATCCTGTTATAAGTATTAGCCCCAGACGATAAATATCCCAGCGAGTGCGTCAATGTGCAATGTACGAGTATAAAAACATCTGTATAAAAACAAGAAGCTAAGAGAGCTAAGAGCTAAATCCACTGGCTGCTACTTACAACATGTTCATAAATAAGTAGCCACTTAGAACCTGATGGTGTAAAAATTCCGACACTTTGTGGCATAACAATAAGCCACTTCCTACAGTGAGCTATTTATTTAGCAAACACTAATGTTATGCTGCCACGACTGTGCTATTTCGTCTGTCACTGGAAAATACCCGACAAACAAGTCCCGAGGAGATAAATAACAGATATACAGCCAACCTCTAGCACCTGCGAATTATCCAACCATCGCACTTTGATAAACATACGATTTGTCTTTATTTTGCCAAAAACGTAAACACGTCAATTAAAAAAGTAGGTACTGCAAACTGTTTCGTCATTACAGAATTATACAACGTGTAACGTTAAATGCGCAAAACCTGAAAATAGTTTGATCAGAATAACGAGCAGAATTAATCGAAACCCTTTTATAGGTCACATAATATAGGTCACATTTTTCAAAAATCTTCATTAGAAACGTTGCCGTGCCTATTTATTAATAGGTCAAGCAAGGCAATTTCAGCGCGGCGCAGCGGCCCGGTGACGACTCCTCCCTCGGTTAAGCGTCGTCGAAGACGCAAGAAATAATCAAAATGGCCAGTAAAACTAAAACAGCACATAAAACCTTCACAATTTTTTTTATGACTTATTTTCTCTCTGAAATAGGTCAATTGAATTAAAAATCAGTTGGGGTGTCTGAGGTTTTGCGCATTTAACGTTACACGTTTTATTATGGCAAAATAATGATCAATTTAATCTATTGAAGAGAATAAAGACATACCTACAGCTCTATCTGTAACTAAATATAAAACGTTTGGAAAATATGAATATTTGAGTACGGAAAGTCGCGCAACGAGTAAAAATATTTTTCTTCAGTGATCTGAATACAGAGAAATAGTATGTAAATGTAAAGTACGCATGTCAATGATACCGACGCGACGGTGGATTTCACACCTGGGACATATCTCCGTTTTCCTGAAACTCTACAGAGACGTAAATATTATCAAGACACGTGCCGAAAGCAGCAATAAGCTATGAAAGAGCATTTTGTAAATTACATGCATTTACAACCAATCATAGTCTTACCGAAGACACATGTAGAATTAAAATAATGAGGAGGCTGGCCGCCGAACTAGTATGCGATGCTCCTAAAACAGAGACGAGGAAGGAAAGCTGTACCGGAAACAAACAATAAAACTCAAAAACTCAACTCAAAGCATCCATTCAAATCAAACCATATACAGGCACTTTTAAACTGTCAAGGAGTTGGTCAGTCAGAGATATGAAGCTAGTTGCCCATTTCGACGCGTAGTAGGTACCTATTGAGAAGAACGGACATGAAACTCCATGGACGCTCTTTTTCATTAATGTTGAATTTATAATTATATTGCGAGAACGATGTAAAAATGACGTTCACGTTAAAAACGTCCAGAGTACAGCAAATAGAAACAAAAAAACAATCCGAAAACAAAAAAATAAAATAAGCCGCAGCAGCTGAGAGATGACCAGTCCCGACTGACGACGCCCGTTCACGTATATGACGCATGAATCAGCCATTTGCCATGGAATTGCTACCGCATCCGCATCATCTACAAGACAACTGCTGGTGACCCTGCACAAATCCGAGTCTAGCAGCCTTTCAATGATCAGAGACAAGTTAACCTAGTCTCCGGACCAGTTTTCGCCACAACGCTCTAGATTATTTAAAATGCATTTATCACACGAAGTAGATAAACATCGTTGCCTTTGATGTGATAAAATTAAAAGCAAATAAAATTAATTATTCTCTCAAAAATGATGTTCAAAGAGCTGCTAAAAGTGTAGCACAAAGTAAACTGTAACAGAGGTTACAAGTACGAGTACGTCGCAACTCATGGCGAGCCTCTCAACTAGCGCAATGGCCTGAACTCCAGCGCCGCGAATATACGCCAACTGTGTCAAATGTATTTATAATATATTTCAGTACAACAGTGATGTAGTGTCGGATCAGCGGTAAAGGGGTCAATACCCAATAAATACTCCGGCCATACAAAGATGTTCACAATCGTGAATCTTTCTGCGCGGGCGCTGTGCGGGGCGGGGGGTGCTAGGGATGAGGCGCCTACCCGTGACGCATGCGCACAAGTGCCACCACGCACTACATAGCTTGTGCTGTTATTTTTACAAGCTTTCAACTTGTATGTATGTCTGTTAAGGTCAAATCTTACAAGCTGAATTAAAAACACTTCCTCTTATCCTACAGAGTTGAAATTTGACATGTTGATTCTGTTTCAAAAACAATGCATTTTTATGATGCATGACCAAAATCAAAATCAAAATCAAAATCAAAAGTCATTTATTCAAACTAGGCTGAGAATCAGCACTTTTCGAACGTCAAAATTACAAAAGACAGTCCCCCAAAACGCCCGCCCTTCACCACTTCCTAGTGCTTTCGCTGGGAAGAAGAAGTGGCGCAACAAACTCCCCAGCAGCACAGCTGTCTGTTCAGTTAGAAAATATACTTGACTGAATACAATACAAGGTATGCAAAGCAATTAACATTACAAGACACAGAACGCTAAATTAAATTATTTGCCATATGTCAGCTGGCAACGCCAATATACCAAGAAATACAATAAAAAACTATACATACTCAAGCAAAAATTAATAAATGGAAATTAAATAAAAGCCTCCAGGTATAAAGGGCGTGACCGCTAACATATTTATGCAATGCTGGGTTCAGTTTACATAGCTGTCGCTTGAAGTCACAAATGATAAACTAGGACCATAAGGAAACTAAATAAACAAGTTATTAATAATGATAACAATGATAAAACCATGGTCAGCAAGACGACCAGTCACCACAAGCAGCACCCGTTCACGAGCATAACGCAAAGGTCAGCCATTACCCCCCTCGCCATATTTGAGGGAAGGAGACAACCCGACCCCCGACGCTACCGCAAGCAGTGACATCTAAGGGAGCATGACGAACTTGCTGCCGGTTGCTCAGGTAAGAATTATATGATCAATTGTCGAGGTCACTAGCTAACCACATATTGCAATCAACTCATTAGAAAACATTCCAATGGGTTGATTATGTCAATAATAAAATTAAAATTAAATTAAACTGATTTGACTTATACAGCCCAATAAAAAAACAATTGTATAATGAGCTCATATAACCTATCAGTAATTCTTTGTAAATTAATTCTGGAGAAAGAACACAAACATTGTCTTGAGTTAATCAGGGCGACCAACTATTCTTATCGCTTAAGTAGTCGTTGATAGAATAGTATGCCTTTGAACAAAGGTTAGATTTTACTTGAGCTTTAAATGCATTAAAAGGCAAATCTAGCAAAGAAGAGGGTAGCTTGTTATAAAAGGCTATACCAAGACCAACAAATGAGTTATGAACCTTATGAAGCCGGTGAAAGGGAGCACGTAGTTTGTCCTTATTTCTGGTGTTAACATTGTGAATATCACTGTTTTTAGTATACAAGTGTATATTTTGCCTAATATATAAGATGTTGGCAAAGATGAATTGTGATGCAACCGTGAGAATACCAATATCTTTAAAAAAATCTCTTAGAGAAACTCTAGCACCTAGCTGGTAAATTGCTCGAACAGCTCGTTTTTGAAGGACAAATATATTTTGTATATCAGCTGCTTTGCCCCACAGCAGAATACCGTAGGACATAACGCTGTGAAAATAACTAAAATATACTAAACGAGCTGTATCAACGTCAGTGTACTGTCTTACTTTCCTGACGGCGTAGGCAGCCGAACTGAGCCTTCCTGCTAGGCAGACCTGATTCTACACCCAGGATTGGCTTCAGACGAAGGAACTCCTTAATTGTCAACGGCACGGACTCGGAATTTAATACACGCATTTACTTATGATAGTAAGTTCTAAAGTACACCTGCAACCACGTTTGGCTCCTCATCGGTCAACAGTACAAACAAGAAATTTTACTTGCACTTACCCCATTGACAGCGATGCGGATGAATTTTTTGATGCCCAATGAGCAGGAGCTCATTGGGCATCAAAAAATTCATTTTTCTTTATATTTTTTTTTTTTTGGTTTTTTGTTATATACTTGTATATAATATTTGTATATTTTTTAGTATTAATTAGGTATTAGTTGTTCTTTATTATTATTAAAATAAATATATATAGTATTAGAAATTTTATATACAACATTATTATTTTTTAGTATACTGCAAACCTGAATATAGTTTGTTCAGAATAAGTAACTGAATCGATTCCAATAATTTTTACACCATATTATATTTTCTCCCAAAAACATTTAAAATGGTAACAAGTTGGACACCGAGCGACACTAAGTACATATGCGCACAACACAGGTCACAACCGGTCGGCCGGCGGTGAGTGTTAAGTGGTATCCAATTTTTGTACCGTCAATCAGGTAACATAACAAGCTTATGACTTCGTGATTTTTCATAATACAATTTTTAAATTTTGTACATAGATTCTTTACATAAAAATACTAGACACGTGTTTCGGGTTTGTCATATACTAAAAATAATGTTGTATATCATACATACGTTCAATTATAATAGCCCGTTCCAGAATCCACCATGACCTAAGTACTGCGCCCACAAGAGACGTCCCTGACTGTTAACAGCACAGAAACTAAATGTTATCTACGCGTTCATACACCATGACCTGTCTGCTGACCCAGAATTGGCTCCATACGAGAGGTCTCCTCAGCGGCCAACAGCACAGGCACGAAATTTTGTATACGCATTCAATTATAGCTTGTTCTAAATAGAGCGAGAGCCCGCTGCATAAAACCACTACGATCGCCCAACAGAATAAAATGTATTTCAAAAGTTAGTACTCACAGTCACTATTCATACAATCATTACGTGCCTAGGCAGAGTCTGAACCCAAAGTAAATATATTTTTTCTACGGTCAATTTTTTTGAACCATATCTATACCTATCGACCAACAGCTTAAAATTAGGCTTAAAATTTACTATGAAGTGAGTAAAAGAAGAATATCAATCAGTGCCTTATTAATTTCTGTTCTAATGCTTTGGCACATAACTTTTTTTATTTTTATTTTTGGAGCATTTCTATACCTATCGACCAACACCAACCTTGAAACCAACGCTAAAATAATGTTTAAACATTCCTCTATTATATAAAACCTCAGACACCCCAATTGGGGTGTCTGAGGTTTTGCGCATTTAACGTTACACGTTGTATAATAACAGTATAAGATTTTTAGAAATAGAAAGTTTCGTGCCAGGTATTGTGAACAGGCAAATACGTGGCACTTATTTATTTTATAATAGAGGAATGTTTAAACTTTATTTTAGCGTTGGTTTCAAGGTTGGTGTTGGTCGATAGGTATAGAAATGCTCCAAAAATAAAAATAAAAAAAGTTATGTGCCAAAGCATTAGAACAGAAATTAATAAGGCACTGATTGATATTCTTTTTTACTCACTTCATAGTAAATTTTAAGCCTAATTTTAAGCTGTTGGTCAATAGGTATAGATATGGTTCAAAAAAATTGACCGTAGAAAAAATATATTTACTTTGGGTTCAGACTCTGCCTAGGCACGTAATGATTTTATGAATAGTGACTGTGAGTACTAACTTATGAAATACATTTTATTCTGTTGGGCGATCGTAGTGGTTTCATGCGGCGGGCTTTTGGACTAAAAGGTTGCTCCACCACATTCACATGTTGCTCCACCACATTCACATGTTGCTCTACCACATTCAGATGTTGCTCCACCACATTCACATGTTGCTCCACCACATTCACATGTTGCTCTACCACATTCAGATGTTGCTCCACCACATTCACATGTTGCTCCACCACATTCACATGTTGCTCCACCACATTCACATGTTGCTCTACCACATTCCCATGTTGCTCCACTACATTCACATGTTGCTCCATCACATTCACACGTTGCTCCACCACATTCACATGTTGCTCCACCACATTCACATGTTACTCCACCACATTCACATGTTGCTCTACCACATTCACATGTTGCTCCACCACATTCACATGTTGCTCCACCACATTTAGTTCTCAACTCGTTTGTACGAACAACATTGACTTTGTTATTTCCGTTCCATTCTTATGTAAGTAAACTGTCGTTTATTTATAGTTATTACACCAATATAAATATCAACAAGCGGTAAAATTGTATAATTAGAAACGCTAAACTCATTCTTCACGTTTTGTCTCGCGGCCGACGTTTTGACGCGATCATTAACGAACGTTATGACGGATATTGTCTAAAAGAACAAAACTGTCCAGTGATAAACGATGTGAAAGTTTGTAATTATTCAAAATACTCTGTAATTTTGCGCCCTAAATTCTCAACGTCTTACCAACGACTTATTATTTGAGAACATCTTTACAAGTTATTCTAAAGGCCCTGAGAGGCATCTCGTCGCATAAAGAAGCTGGCACAAAACCGCGGAAGTCGCGACACTCGTGTTGATATGAATGGCCCTCAGCCCCTCAGGTGCATAGGTGATGCTGCGAGCCGCACCGGACATGAGGTCGCTGACCTGACGAGGTACTCTCGCGGGGCACACCGGTGCATTGATGCAACAGCCCTGTTCAGTGATCAGAGATTAATGCAATGTACGTGCAGTGATCGCGAGGAATGAATGGGCACAGACGGTTTTACAATAACCGTTCAGTATGAGTTAAATGACTGCCTACCAATGTGCTCCTACACAAGAATTACAAGTTAATAAAGTAATTACTGATCATGTGATTACTAATCGAATATGTCCGTAAGACTCAAACAGCATCATCAGGGCTGTCTTGGGAGTTCGAGAACTCCCATTATTTCCTATTCGATGGGTTGTTATGATATGCTAATTGAAAACTTCACCAACGTAACAGGCAAGCGAGGTGGTCACGCGCTTTCGATAGTCTTAGCAGGACAATGTAATCAAACCTTAATGTCTCTGCTTGGTGTAATATTGTGATATTCCAGCCTGCATGGCGTTGATCAGTGGACGACCAGACGCTAATTAATGAGATTCACACCTGGTGTGCCCACAAATCACACGTACACGCATATGTAACATGTTCGAACAGAGGCCCTGGAGGCCGGAAGTTGTGCTGCTCTGAGGAGAGTACCGGCTCGCATCGGGTTGCATTGCACAGGTAATGCGCTTGCGAGATCCGCTGTCTTCACCCGCCTCGTCCCGCCGGCGACCGGTCAGCGACCCGGCCAGACTCATACGGACTTGATACTTGAGGTGTAAGGTGATACGTAAACATACAGCACCTTGTAAGGCCAGTATCAAATTAAAGAGGTCAAATACATGAGCCCGTCTGTGGTTCCCTTAGTCAATGGCCTCTGTTTGTAGGTAGCTATTAAAGTCAATCAACCATTTAGCCAACCGTTCATCTTTGTAATAAAGACTTCAAAAACACTTCGCCAGGACCTCTTAATTGGCACCCTCTCGTTTTCTGAATAAAGCGGCTAATCAAATGAGGTCAGCGGAACCATCAAGCCAAAACCTCATTGTTTTAAAGCGATGTCAATAAAACGGTATCACTTTTCTATGACTTACTTTCAAAGTGACGTCACAGCAGTTTATGGTCTATTGTTCATTGAGCTATTGAATTCCTGACAGGTAGCGATAACAAAACTGTCTGGCGGTAACAATGAGAGTGATTAAATGTCTATTACGAGGTAATAACATAAGATGTTATTAAATAATGTTTGAAATAAACATGGATCATCGGTCTTAGATAATGGATGTAACAGAAAACGTTTCTGCACGCTGGGAGAAACCGCCACAACCATAGCAAACTGACAGGTCAATTATTAATGATCAATGCCATGTGCGTATCTTCTTTCCACATTCACAGGGCGACTATTAGTTAGGTCATCCGAAGTCATATGTGATAGTATGAACTATTGACTGTTATAATTATTTGGCTAAGATGGTATTTTCAGAATCCGTAGTGTTCAGACCCATTTACAGCAAGAACAACCCGAATGCCCTTATCGAGCAGCGGATGTTTGGATACCTCGTGTTCTTGTCCTGGCTATGTGGACCTTGCCACCACCAGTATCTGGAATATACAATACAGTTAATTAAACCTACATTATGTGGTCAATGTGAGTGCGGTTTGTCTGATGAGCGTGCTTTTTCGTGTTGGACTGGTCTGCGCCCGCGCGGCACTGAGTGTATTATTTTGCCTTAGTTGTGGACATGCTCGTTGTGTTTTCGGACAGCTAACAATCAAACAAAACTCTTATTAAAACTCCGCCGGCTCTAACTACTATAGTTTAAGAAAAATGAATAAATTCGAGAAATATCCTTGAAAACCATAGAAACACAATAGCTCGTTTTTGGATTTGATTTTTACACTTTTGTGTAACACGAAATGTTTAAGGTGTAATAGGAATTCACAATAGGAACCATTTTTTTCTTGACGACTTTAATAATCTTGCTCACACGGGTGAGAATAATTTTTTTCTATGATTTTGTAAATATTTCTTTCCGGCAATACTCTTCATGGTCGCTTTTTTTTTAATGCCTAAATGTTGATCACTGCAATAACTATAGCCACAAAAATAAACAGATGCAAAAAAAACCAGGATTTCGGAAATATTGAATTTTAAAATTGTTGTCAATCAAATCTGTGTGCAACATACAATACTTACTTCGTACAAACATTACTCATTGTGAATTAATGAATCACAATGAATAATGTTTGCACGAAGTTTTGACTCGGGTATTGGCTGATTTAAATTAGTTTACATAGTTTAAGTTTATATGGAAAAATATTGCAGAAAGACTTTTATATTTCTCTAGCTGCGAAGTAGGTGGAAAAATACAATTAGATTTATACGTCCGTCACTATCCACACAATATTAATGCATGACTGGCAAATCATAGACGCCAGCACGATACCCATAGGTATGTTGTCTGAGCAAGCAGGCGAGTCAAGAAATGAATATTGGCGTTATGATCGACAACACCATACCCGGAAATTAGACCGAAAAACCACAATTTTAGATATATTTCACCATGCATTCGAATCATCCGATCCTTATATATCCTCGTTAACATTTAGTACACGTCATAAACATTAAAACAATCTTTGCCCTAACCGAAATCAGTGCTTCAAATCTTAAGCGTAACAACAGACAATGTTCACTATACCCAATTAGAATCCGAAGAACTTGAAGCAAATGATATCACGCTGAAGACTGACGAAATGCTAATTCAATCTGATAGCGAGGATATTATGTTATAAGCTTTTAGCATTGGCTAGCATATTGTGAACTAATCAACTTAAATATTTACTACTTTGTGACAACCCTACTATTCCCATAGAAATTAAAAAAAAACCTAGAAACGCAATATCTCCGAGATCTCACTAGATAAATATTTAGAATTTTCTCAATTTGAAGGTGCAGACGCCAGCACGCACACAATGTTTACAGATTTTTTCTTAGAGCTTAAAACTGTATTTAAAACAGAAATATTTCCGCCGTCTTCTGTGCTTTTATAAGGATCGGACCCAAGATTTTAGAAAACCAAACGGCAAGTCTATGCAAGTTACATAACCTCTCAGAATAGTACAATTTACGATGGCAACTGATAAACAGCACATTCGGCACTGCATTTTGTACGAATTCCAACAAGGAAAAAATGCTTCTCAAGCACGGAAATCAATTTATAGTGTTCTTGATGACGACGTTGTATCTTATGAAATATGTAATTATTGGTGCAAACGTTTTAGAAATTGTAATTTTGATCTTAGTGACCAGCCGCGCCCTGGGCAGCCTCGAAAGTTTGAAGATGCGGAATTGCAAGCTTTACTGGATGAGTACTCAACACTAACGCAAAAAGAGCTTGCAGCTCAATTAGGAGTCACCCAAAGAGCTATTTCCAAGCGTTTGCACCGAATGGGAAGAATTCAAAAACTTGGAAGATGGGTCCTACAGGTGTTGACCGAAAATAACCTTTTTTTTTCCGGAGCGGAAAATCCTCATGGAGTTCCGTCGCCTTGGTGCGGGCAACGGGGTCTATCAGACTCTTACTGACTAAAAACCACCCCGGTGTTCCATCTCACACCTATGCCGGGGGTCACGGGAACGTCCGATCCTTCCGCAACCCCCGACTGGTGCCGGCCCGCCGCTGCGGGCCGCATTGGGTCAGAGGGGGGAGTGCGGTGATTGACTCCCCCGCGACGTCTAAGAGGGGCGCGCGTGGAACACTACGCACCGCCACCTCGTGTCCTGATATGTGGGCGCCGACGGACGTCGCAGAATCCATGGACCCATTTAAGAAAGCTGGAAGAGGGCGTTGTCTGCGGGCCGGGTGAGTGGACGAGATCTCCCTCTCCCTTTCCACGGCCTCCTTCTGCGAGACGACTGTTTCGCAGAAGGAAACCACCGCGTCCCAGGACTCTTCGCTGCCGACCATAGACTCGACCACGGCCAGCAGCGATAGGTCACTGCCTACTCCTGAGATGAGGGCACGGCGCGGCTCCTCCCAAGCGGCACACTCTGCCAGCGTATGCCACGCCGTGTCCTCCCGACAGTCGACGCAGTGGTGACACCGAGCGTCCGGCTCCCTGTTTATGCGACACAGGTACTTCCCGAAGCAACCATGCCCCGAGAGCACCTGCGTCACCAGAAACGACAGGGAGCCGTGCCTCCTCCCGAGCCAGCGCTCGAGCACCGGCCGGACCGCCTCGATGGTGACGAGGCCGGCGGTAGGGCGTAAAAGCCTGTCCCGCCATTCCGCCACCAGGACCTCGCGGAGCTGAGACCGACGCAGCTCCCAGTGTCGCTGCATCGGTCGCTCGCCCCGCGCCCTCATTTCCTCGCGCCACCGATACAGTGACGCGAGTACTTTCGCCTCGAGGTCCCAGGGCGGGGATCCGGCCAGTACGCAAGCCGCCTCGTAGGAGATCGTGCGATACCCCCTGATGACTCTGACGGCCATCGCTCTTTGCGGTTTTCGTAAAACCGCAATGCTGCCGGCCGTCAGGTCCGAAGCCCACACCGGGGCCCCGTACAGGGCCATGGATCGCACGATCCCCACGTAGAGCCGCCTGCAGGCGGCGCTCGGGCCCCCCAGATTGGGAAGCAGCGTTGATAGCGCCCCAGCAGCGCCCAACAACTTGGGCGCCAGCCGCCGGAAGTGGGGCTCGAAATTCCACCGGCTGTCGAGCACCAATCCTAAATACTTCATGGTGGACTCGACAGCGATCCGAGCCCCCCCGACCACGATGTGTGAGCCGGGCGGCGGCGCCCGCCGGGGGCCATGAAACACCATGGCCTCCGACTTGTTGAGGGCCACCTCCAGGCCTAGGCGACGTATGCGGCCCACCACCTGTGAGACCGCAGCCGTCGCCAGCAACGCTGCCTCCCTGTGCGAGCTCCCCCGGGCGGTGACCAGCGTGTCATCGGCATAACACGTCAGGTCCACGCCCGGTTGGAGCTCGCCCCTCAGCACCCAGTCGTACCCGATGTTCCACAGGAGCGGGCCCAGGACCGAGCCCTGTGGAACACCGCACGACATGCGGTGCTGGTTTCCGCCATCACGTCCCACGTAGGTGACACACCTCTCGGACAAATAAGCCCCAACCACGCGGCGGAGGTAGGGAGGCACCCGATGATACCGCAGTGCCTCCCGAATACAACTCCAGGGCAGGGTGTTGAAGGCGTTGGAAATGTCCAAGGACACCGCCAACATCACCCCACCCCGGGACACCGCTTCCTCCGCCAGGACTCTCACCCGCGACATAGCGTGTATGGTGGAGCGCCCATGCCGAAAGCCGAACTGGCTCTCGTCCAGGTCCGGCCCCTCTCTGCACAAGTGGCCGACGAGGCGGGCTGCGATAATCCTCTCGAACAGCTTGCCCACCTCGTCTAGCAGCACTATGGGCCGGTACGCGGACGCCGAGTCCGCAGGGCGCCCCGCCTTCCTGAGCAGGACCAGACGACCAGATTTCCACAAAGTGGGAAACTGGCCCTGCTCCAGGCACGCTGTGTAGAGTCCTCTCAGTTGGGGCTCAAGCTCCTTCAGAGCGAGGGCCAACACGCAGCCGTGGATCCCGTCGGGCCCCGGAGCCACGTTCTTGGCCCGGAGCCGCATCACGGCTGCCCTCATCTCTGCCTGTGTCACCTCTGGGACGCTGATGGCATTCTCCTCCGTAGACTCTGCGGCTGTGGGCAAAGCCATCGGCGGCGGAGTATGCTCCGCTCTGGCCGGGAAGAGGGCTGCGACAACCTCCTCCAGCAGCTCGGGTTGGAGACTCTCCGTGAGTGGAGGCGCCGCGGCTCGAAGCTTGCCTCGAACCGCTCGATACGGGCGCCCCCACGGATCTCCGTCCAGAGTCTCCAACATCTCTTCCCTGCCTCGCGTCTTCGCCTCGCCGATGGCCAGCCACAGAGTCTCCTTCGCCGCGCGGTACACCTCATACAGCGCGGCTTCTTCGTCAGGGACCCGACGACGTCTCCTCCGGTATCGGGTGTACTGGCGCCTGACCGCTACGCACGCGACGCGCAGCTGCGCGATCTCGGCGGTCCACCAGTACACCTGGCGCCTTCCTACATGTGCGTGGACCCGGGGCATGGACGCGTCGCTGATTTGCGTCATCGCCCCGCGGAACCACAGCGCCTCCTGCTCGACGTCGACGGGTCCGTTCGTTGCCGACTCCCGAACCCAGGCCTGGACAATAGCAGCTTCCTCGAGAAGCTCCCTGTCGATGCGCTTACGCGCCCAGCGCGGACCGTCCGTTCGCGGGGCCGGTGAACCGCGGCCGCCAGTGGTCTGGGCGGAGACGTCGAAACGGATGTAACGGTGATCCGACAACGTCTCCACCTCCACGGCGACACGCCAGTCGCGGACACGGCGCGCGACAGCGGGGCTAGCGAACGAGACGTCCACTATAGACCCGCCCCGCTGCCGCACGCACGTGTGCACCGAGCCCCGATTTAGGACGGTCAAGCCAGTCGCGACCGCCCATTCCTCCAGCACCTCGCCCCTAGCATCGGTCACAGGGGATCCCCACGCCGCAGACTTGGCGTTGAGATCCCCCAGCAACAGCACAGGGCGAGGGTGGAGTCGGCCCACGACGGCACCCAACTCGACAAGGAACCTCTCGAAGTCGGCGAGACTCTTGTTGGGCGAAAAATACGCCCCAACCGTGCCAATGCCGTCCGCGAGGGCGGCTACCCAGCCGTGTCCTCGGGACGGGTTGGCAAGAGCCCCGCCAATGATGGCCACCAAACCGTCCAAGTCACCCACCCAGTTATCCCTGGGGGGGACAAAATACGGTTCGGCGACCACAGCCACGTGAATCGACCACTCTGCCATGCTCTGGAGCAAGAGATCCTGAGCTCTAGCAGAGTGGTTGATATTGCCCTGGAGGAAATGGTAGAGCGCCATTATGCGCAATCCATTCCCTCGGCAACGGTCCTGGGCCGGGAGTCGGCCGCGGAGCTACTAGCCTGCGGGGGTGGCGAGGTTTCCCCGGCAGGCTTAGAGCTCCTCTTCTTCTTTTTCTTCTTGGCCTTGCTGGCAGGCGCGCCACAGGCCCCTCCGCCCACTTTGTGCCCCGCTGGCTTCCCCGCAGCCGAGCATAAGCTGCAGTTCAGCGCCGCGGAACACTGGGCCGCCTTGTGGCCGGGCTGACCGCAGCGATAACAAAGATCGCTACGGTCAATCTCAGCGGTGCACTTTGCCCGGACATGCCCCTTCTCCAGGCATCGGAAACACCGCAAAGCCCGGGGCTGCAGGAGTTTCACCCTCGCTGCAACCCAGCCAACCAGCAATCTGCCGCTATCGGCGATCTTCTTCGCCGACGCAACAGGGCACCGGACCAAGACTACGCCGAGTCCGGTGGCGTCGGCGCGTATATCGCCGGCCCGCACCTTGTCCGGCGGACACTCTCCGCTTCGGGCAACGGCCGCCACCACCTCCTCAGAGGTCACGGAGTCGTCCAGACCAGTAATCCGCACCTCTGCGGTTTTCACTGGCCTGGAGACCCGGACGTCCTCAGGGTTGAGGACCTCCCTCATCTTGGCGGCCAGAGCGTCCGCCTTTTCGGCACTGCCGCTCGCAGCACCAGCCACCTCGAACAGCCGCGCACCCGTGGCAGCCTGCCTGAGGGTGACGGACTGGAGGCCAAGATCAGATAATTTGATCTTGGCCTTGGCCTCGGCGATGACCGACTGGTACGTTACGCCGCGCTCCGTAGCTCCGGGCTGTAGCGTGAGCGTCACAGCCTCGGAACGCGGGGCACGTATCGTCGGTCGTTTGCGACCGCCTGTGGCAGTCCGCCGCGCAGGCTGCGCAACCGCCTTTGCGGTTCCACCGGGGGCGGATGCAGCTGCTGCGGCTTTCTTGGCGGCTTTGCGGGCCTTCTTGCGGCCCCCCGCGACTTCTGCCCAGGTGTTACCCTTAGACCCGGCGGCAGTCGTGGGCTGTTCGCTCGGGGGAGCTCCTTCCGCGGGCGTGGCCTCCACGGGCTTTCTGGACCCCTCCACAGGCTTTTTGGCCCCCTCCTTCCTCCGTCTGTCCGCAGCGAGCGGCGGGCGAAGGGTTTCGGCCGGGAGGAGCCTTGCCTCTATGGCCTCCAGCCTGGCACCCACCATATTCCCGCACTGCATCATGCAGATGCGCGCGATCCTTTCGACCTCCGCATCCGCAAGTGCAGGGGCCGACGACGGAGCCGGGAGCGGGGCCAACGCCGGGGCCGTGACCGGAGAGGTGCCGGCGGCCGGTGGAGTTGCCTTCAGGGCGGCAAACTGCCGCTTGAGGTCCTCCAGCTCGGATCGGAGTTGGCCATTCTCCTCCCACAACTTTGCCGTCTCCTCCGAGCTCGTTCGGTTCAGGAGGACCCCAACCGCCTCCTTGATGCCGTCAGCCGCCTCCTTTAGGGCGCGCGAGAACGTGCCCTTCAGGCTGCCCGACTTGGTGGCAACCTTCAGGACGACATCCACGCCGTCCATAACTTGGCGGCTGAGCGCCACCGCCGATACGCTCCCCCCGGCAGCCATCCGAGCGGATCGCCGCTCTCGGGCCTGTCGAGCCAACTCGCTGACTTCGTCAGCAGCGACAGCCTTCCTTTGCGCCCGCCTGGCAGCATTCGCCTCCGCCTTAGTGGACCCCAGTGAGGCCAGGGAGGATGCCTCGCTCAGGTCCACAATCGAGGGCCCGGGGTCACTCTCCACGCTCTCCCCCGGACCCTCTACGGGAGCCGGTGTAGCGGGTCGAGCGATCGGCACGAACCGACCCATTCGGTCACGGCCCGGCAGCCGAACGGGTGCTCCGCCCGCTATTGCGCGACCCCGCCCTCTCTGTGCCGTTGGCACCTTGGCGGCCGACAGGTTCTCCTCACTGGAGGAGAGGCCCATCGACCCCGAGTCCTCGCTGCGCGGGCGCTTCCTCCAGAATTTGGAGTTGCGCCCGCGCGTGTCCTGGTCGGACATGTGGTCCTCACCAGGACCTGAGCCTCCTCGGCTCTTGTTGCCGTCGGTGACGACAAGCGGCTCGTCTCCTGCGCCACACAGGCGCTCCAGGCTAACCCGGAGCTCCCTTTCTTGCGACGCAAGAGGTTTGGATGGGTTTGGTATTTTGAAATTGTTAGGATCCATTTTGTTCCCACGAGTAGTAAAGCAACTACAGGTCGACCCGGGCAGAGGCTTAATACCCGGGCAAGCCTACATACTGCTGGGGGCGGCAGGTACCAGCAGGTGGGAGCGCTAACGACCGTACCCCCTACGGCCATTCATCCCCTCGCCGCGCTCCCGAAACTTGGGATTAGGTGGTTTTTTATCTTAGAGGTGTCCTTCCTCTGGGGCCGGGCGGTTAAGCCAAGCCCCCCGACGGCGGCATTGAGGCATGCCTCCGTCCGCTGTCCGGCCATCCCGACTCAGCGGACCCGTCGAAAGGTTTGCTCCTCAATGAATGAGGAGACAAACGTACGAACCCCGCTTAGATGCGCCTGCACCCAAGCGGGTGTGGTCGCGTCCTCGCCCGATCGACTACGTCGACGGATCAGGAGCGACCCCTCCTGCAGAAGTTAGCTCCGGACAATAATACTCCTCTACCCTACCCCCCGCGAAGAGATTATTGTCCGTGACCCAGGGTGCACCAGGCCCAGCGACTGCACCAGGCCCAGCGAGACCAAAGATAACCTAAGTCAACGTATTAATACGTGTCTTTCACTGCTTGTCCGGTCGTAAAAAGTTGTGCAACCCTCTACATCGACGCCGAAACCGAACAGCCACTTAAAGAAGGTTCTTCTGTGTATCTGGTGGGACATGAAGAGTGTGCTTTATTATGAACTTTTGGAAACTGGTCAGACGGTGACAGCGGAACGCCACAGATGACAACTGAATAAATTGAGCGAAGAACTGGATCAGAAAAAACCATTTACTAGCCAAGGAAGCCGGCAAGTCATACTGCTGCGTGACAACGCTCGACCTCACGTTGCTCGTGTGACTCAAAAGGAAGTTCTCCCGCACGCGGCATATTCACCAGACTATAATAATAATATTTATTCACAAGAAAGATGTACATTTTTTTATCAATTAGAGTGCTTAATCTAGATTTACGGTACACAAAAGTATTAGCATTTGAGGCCGAACTAGGCATAGCCTGTATTTCAGCCCTCAACGCCGATCCCACTGAGTTACAAATTAAATATCTCTATTATGACAGTACAATAATCCCAAAATGAATGTTAAAATTTTGAAAAAAAGAAACAGAAAGAAGAGATTTTTTTTTTTTTACAATATTTATAATATATCTAGGAGTGTATCCAGTCCTCTCTTTGTCTGTGATGGAAGTGTGCGTGAATGAGTGTAAGAGGGTGTGTAAGATTGCGGATCATGACCTTTTTTATTTTTGTGATAGGTTACTTAGTTTCATTTTAATAATTCAAATATTACCATTTAGTTTTTTTTTTTATCTAGGTATCTCAAGCAATTTTTCAGTCTCCTCATATGTGAGTTTCTGTAGGTACTCACTTACTACAGTTTTGCAAGATTTTTTCGTCATCGGGTATATGTTAAGATTTTTGTTGATTTTATTGTAGATGTAGGGGCCAATAAATGGAGAAAATCTTGTGCTAAATTTGGTTTTAGAAGCAATGGGCTGTGGGCAAACAAGGTATTTTGTGCGCCTATTTAAAGAGAGTGGGTTGTAAAAGATCTTATTGTGTTGCATTAATATAGTATTGAGAAGGAAAAGTAATAATATCACGTTCGGTGTTCCCCAGGGATCACTGTTAGGTCCTCTATTCTTCTTAATATACATAAACTCCATCCATAAGGTTCCAATACACGGAGATATTTCGCTATATGCGGACGATACCTGCCTTTTCTATTTTGGTGATTCTATAGCAGACATGATAAATCAAGCCCAAGAAGACCTAAAATTATTGGCAATCTGGTTTCAACAAAATCTTCTAACAATCAATGCATCCAAAACTAGCTACGTCATATTTAAAGCCAAAAATAAGAAAATACCACCTCATCCACACTTTAAATTGAAAACCAAATACTCGAACTCAAACAACACGAGAAATACCTTGGGTTAAGACTAGACTGCCATCTAAATTGGAAGGTTCAAATTGACTATATCAGATCCAAAATAACATCTTTATTGGGCTCACTACGAAACATCATACACTGTCTGCCATATAGTGTACGTCAGACAATATAGAACTCCTTAGTAAAGCCACACATACTATACCTAATCGAAATCTGGGGCAATGCACCTAAAACAAACCTAAAAGACCTACAAAATGCACAAAACAAAATTATTAAAATGCTTTATCACTACGACTACCTAACACCTACAATTAAAATATACAAAGACACGAAACTCTTGAACATCAAACAACTACACGCAAACTGCACCTGCATACTCATTAGAAAAATACTCAATAAAACCATACATACACAAATTTCATTCACCAAAACACATCAATTGCATAACCGTAGCAGTCGTAGAAAAAATCACATCGTACTTCCTCGAGTGCGAACCACTCAAGGTAAAAGATCACTCGTTTATGAGGGAGTGCAACTTTACAATAAATTACCAGATGAGATAAAGAGTGCGAATCCGATCAATATTTTTAAAAACAAACTAAAAAAATATGTTCTTCAAAATATCAATATTAATTAGCCATAACATATTAATACTCACCAAAAATAAATATAATATATATAAAAACTACAAAAAAAAAAAAAAAAATAGCAACAGTAAACAAAAGTTGTAATACTGACTGATGTATCTGCATTGTGACAGCGGACCGCACTCTGTCTCACGGCAGGGTAGGTAGTTGCGCGTAGTGACACAGTATTAGATTTTTAGGAGTAGGTACCCACGGACCTCACTTTATGTGTAGTGTAGGGCACTCATACCTACCTGATGCATTGATGAGAACCGTAGCTGTCCTGTTATTAAGAACAAGACAGGGAACGCGTCTAGTTTGAGTAATTCCAGGCCTATATCGCTCGCAACTCTAATTGCTAAGGTACTGGATAGTGTAATTGAGAAATATTTAGATAAAAATTTTAAATTATATGACGCACAGTTCGGATTTCGAACTGGGCTGTCTACTGAAACAGCTGTATTGAGTCTCAAGTGCACTATCAGGTATTACACCAGCAGGTCTAAAAAACAGGCGTAAACTGGTGTATTCACCGGTTTACGCCTGTTTTTTAGACCTGTCAAAGGCGTTCGACCTGGTTGTGTATGACAAGCTGTGGCAGAAGTTGTCGAGTGAGAGTGAACTTCCTGACGAATCCACATCGCTCCTTAAATATTGGTGTGGCAGTCAGCGTAACAATGTCAGGTGGGCGGGATCACTGTCGGATACGTACAGGTTGGAGTGTGGCGTAAGACAGGGTGGTCTGACGTCGCCGAAGCTCTTTAACCTGTACGTAGATCGGCTGGTCCGTATGCGAGTGCTATGCGGGGGCCCATGGGCTCAGATATAACACGACCAAGAGTGAGGTGATGATGTTCAAGTCTGGTACGAAGACCTATGACAACGTACCTCAGGTCACATTGGACGGCAGTGCTCTCAAAAGAGTGTTGCAGTTTAAGTACCTGGGCCACTGGGTCACCGAGGCCCTCACAGATGATGTGGATGTTGAAAGGGAACGCAGGGCGTTGTCAGTCAGAGCTAATATGCTAGCCCGTTTGGTTTGCACGCTGTACTGCACAGGTAAAAATAACTTTATTCAAGTCTTACTGTCAGACTTTCTATACGTGCAGCCTATGGGTGAAGCATACGCAGAAGACCTACAACGCCTTGCGTGTACAATACAATAACGCGTTCAGGGTGTTGATGGGGTTGCCACGCTTTTGTAGCGCATCAGGTATGTTTGCAGACGCTCAAGTGGATGGCTTCCAAGCGATAAATCGCAAAAGAATTGCGTCTCTGATGCGCCGCATACGGGGCAGCCCTAACAGCTTCCTACAGTTTGTTGCAGGGAGAATGGATGATGTGGATTGCTCCTTCGTAGAGCATTGGACGGGGCTGTATGTGCTCGTACGTGTGGTTTTGTTCAGTGCTCCATGACCTGATTCAATGTTTCTGTGGCTTATTGTTGTTATTATATTATTTTTTTTTTTTTTTTATGAAACAAGTATGGATAAATACCAGAAATAAATGAATTGAATTAATACATAAGCAATTATGTAGATTTTGGTATGATCTTGTACTTTATTAGCAAGAAATATATTTGTTCCGCTTGAAGTCGTAATAAAGTAACGTCGGATAAGGATAAACCCCGAAGCATCGGACAGACGATGATGATAGAAAATCGTATGAAAAAGGAGCACCTCGAAAAAAAGCCAACGTATAAGCCAAGGCCAGAAGATTTGTACGCATAAGATGGCAAGGCAATTCAGGAGTTAGAAGAGAAAATTGTCTTATTTTAAATGAAATAGCGAAGACATTCTTGTCTATCAATAGAGTTTATTTATTAAAACTTTATGCACAAGAAAAAAAATAATACTGTACAACGGCTGATTTAATGCCTAACTTGTTTCTTCATCTTATGTACATGAAAATTAATCCATTTAGGTATCAGTACCCAATAGCTCACATATTCGCCTGGTCATCGATAACTGAGTGACTGCGAAGTGCTGTGCCAATTCACACATCTGACTCATTAGACCACTCCACTTTGTGTTCAAGACAAAGAAACGCACAAATTACTTAATAGCTATTATAGTCGGCCTCCGAGCGACCTCACATTATAGCCTAGTATTAAAATAATTAGCTGCTAGTCAGCCATGCTGAGTATCTGACCTGAATATGTCAAAGACGCATTAATACCAATATAGGATTGCAACTGTTATTCAGTCATGCTCACATGCATAACTCGCAAAATTACTCTCAATAAGGCCATCGCCTATAGATCTCCATAACTAGCGATCCTTCCGTAATTACTACGCATCAATTAAAAAACTGATCAACTCGACCTACCGCACTTCTCTAACAGACATCGGCTGCTCTAAGCCTTCCGCATTCAGTCTGTTCCTGGTGCTTTCTAATGGCACATCTAGCTGGGACTGCTGGGAGGCGACCCGAACAACTTTCTACAATTTTCTATGTGAAGCAATTGTCACTGTACATAATTTTGTAAAACGTGAAAACGCAGTTGACTGTACATTCATATATTTGTTAAATTTATATAATTAGGTTAAGATAAAATGTATAGTTTTTTTTTTTTCCCAATAAATAAAATAAAATAAATAAAATAGCAGTAAGCAAACCCTCTGAACTTCAAGACACGCTTACCGTTGAACCTTAGATGCCGAAAATATAACGATTTCCGTAACCTAGAATACAGTCCTTCCACCGCAGCTCATTCCGATGTACGTAGTCAAGGATTCCAAATATATTAATATCTGTGGTGGAGTTGTTAGTGTAAATGTTGTCGGAAGTGATGTTATAATCGAGCTCGGTTCCTCGTCGCTCATCATCGTCCGACCAAAGAGTACGCGGAAGAGCCACGGAGTCAGTATTGTCGACCTATTTATAGTTCGGCGAGGCGGAAACCAGCTCGCGCACTGCTAAGTATATGAGCTGCGAGCCTGTTAATGACCTACCGGTATTATCAATGAAAGGCCTATTAATACACTGGTCATCAAAAAAATCGACCCACCTGCAGTTTTACAGCAAATCATGTTTTTTCGTGAGAGAAACCAAACAAAATGCTGATATGTTTAATTTTACTTGTTTATTTACACCAATTTTAGCACATTATAAACATAAAAATGTCAAAAATTAAGAAATAGTGATTATAAAAACAAAAAGCATAATTTTACACTGTTTTGGATTAATTTTAAACACGCTCTCATTTTTCAGTTTTAAATGTTATGAACACAATTGTTTCAATTTAATATTGAGTTTTCCCCCCTCTTCCTCTAATTACGGCCTGCATTCGCCGTTCTAATGAACTAATCAAGGTTTTGATGGTATCTTGAGGGATCCTGTTCCATTTTTCGCTGATGGCGGTTTCCCGGTCTTCTAAGCAAGTAGGATTACGGGCTCTAACCTTTTGTTTTAAGGTGTCCCACAGGTGCTCTATAAGGGCTTCTCGCTGGCCATGACATAACCTGAATGCCGACCTCTTCAAGGTAATCGGTGACAGTGCGGGCTACGTGTCGCCATGCATTATCATGCATTAATTCAAAATTTTCTCCAATACAGCCGGCGTATGGTACCACATGGTCTTGCAAGATCTCTGTGTTGTAGCGTACCGCAGTTAATGCACCACTTCTAATAAAAACCAGCTCCGTGCGTCCAGTTAAGGATATCCCAGCCCAAAACATTACAGAGCCCCCATCATAACTGACTGTTTCTCTTATGCAACACTGGGCATAACGTTCACCTGGCCATCGCATGTCATTACTGCATCCATCAGAACCGTATAAAGTCATCCGACTCTCATCACTAAAAAGAACTGACTCCCAAGTGTCGAAAGTCCAGTTGACGTGATTCTGCGCAAACTGAAGTCTAGCTTGTCGATGAGTTATGGTCAATTGTGGTCCTGTTGCTGGCTTGTATGGTTTTAAATTCTGCTCACGAAGTCTCCTCCTTACAGTACTGTCACACACCACGATCTTCACGTAGGCATCGCTGGAAAGCAACGCCAGAAAGGTGTCAATTTCGTAAAGCTGATATCACTATAAAGCGGTCATCCCTTTGAGTTGTCACTCTATGTCTTCCAGATTCAGGTCTTCTTCGATATTGCCCGGTCTCCAGAAACCTTTGGTAAACTCACCGAACTGCAGAACGGCTGAGATTTAACCTCCTGGCCACGGCATGTTGACTTAAGCCTTGTTGCAGCAAAGCTACCACTTGGGCTGCCTCAGCTTCAGTAGTGTCTATTATTTTTAGACAGAATTAATCAAGACTACAGCCTCAGCAATTGAACTTAACGATATTAACATGTAATCCTTAGAAAAGTCTGTTTCTGACTGGAAGAATGGGTCGATTCGTTCCGATGTATAACCGTCAAATCACCACTCAACAGTATTTCTGTATAAAAAATTGTTAAGTACCTTCAAGTGCAATAAGATTTATGACAAATAAGATGTCAATCATCAATACATATTGACCCTCAAAATAAAAAAAACAAACATGTGAAACAGCTTATCTGTGAAACAATCGGTAAATATTACACAAAAAGTGGGTGGGTCGATTTTTTTGATGAATTAACGCTACGTGCTAATGTTTTAAGCAGACTAAAACCTCTAACAACCCCGTGTACTGTACACAGGATTGTGTTGTCCCCACACAACCCAAACACGTGTACTGTGGAGGCACCCGGTTGTACGAAATTAAGTACTGCAGAAGAGCCACTGTTGTAAAGATTTTGTTGTAAAATATTGTCTACATTAATAGCATGTGATTATAGACAACGTCGTTAATATTGAATAAGAGGAAACATAATATGAGTAATATGGTAGTATTATACATATCTGTGGTAATACTTAGTACTATTAGTTATTCTGTGGTAATATTACAACAACCTCTTCGCTCATCCGTTATTACGTTTATAGAGAAAGACGGTCAAGTTACAACATTTTGAAGGTTTCGATGTTATGTGGAGAAATATAATTCCTCGAATCTATAAATATGAGAATGTTTAGATCCGCGTACAGCTGACCTTATCGTCACATACGAACGTGACTTGTTCCGGCGCTCAATATTATCATAACATGTCAAATTAGAATCTGCCATATCACACATCTTTCCCAATATGCACACATATCATGTTCTTGTTATTTATCGGCGTGTGTGCCCTACTTTATGTCGTAGGTAGATGATGTGCTAGGCGATCGTTCATAATCGCTGACTCATGAGCCATAAACGCCGGTCGGCTTACAGCTCGGGCACGTCTTATCCGACCGAGGCACGGTAATATTATTACAGTATTCCAACTTCATACAAACGGACGAAGCGATAGCTATGCCTATGCGCCTCGATCTCGGCATGCGCTCGACTTGCAGACAGTCGCGACTGTGCCGCAGTGACGAACGGACGGTGTGTTGTATTTTTAATAATAACCGCGCGATTATTTCACTAAAAATAAGTTTAAGTACATACACACACCGGCAAAATTAGAGGAACACAAAAAAAAAAACATAATTTTTCGAGATTGAATGTCTATTATTTAATTTTTTTGCTTCATTTGAGTCTGTTCGTTTATTTTATGCAAAAAAAAAACAAATTGTATTGTGGTTTATTAGGATTTATTTAATAAAAAATTAAGAAAAATGCTCTTGTCTAAAAAAAAATTATGTTTTCAAATGCGTAAGATAAGAGTTAAATTAAAAAAAAAAAGAATTAATAGCGCGTGTTGCCTCCACGTGCCATTATAAGGGCTTGAATACGCCTAGCCATGCTTCTGATGACACCTTCAATCATTTCCTGAGGCAAAATGCCCCATTCTTCAACCAGCGCCAATTTCAGGTCTTCAACATTCCTAGGGCCAGGATTTCTTTCACAAAACCTTCGTCCAATCATGTCCCAGACATGTTCTATTGGATTCATGTCCGGCGATCGTGCAGGCCAGTCCATCTGGGTTACACCAGTCTCACTTAAGTAATCACGCACTATCCGCGCAGTGTTGGGCCGTGCGTTATCGTGCATAAACACAAAATCTGGGCCTATGAATGGGGCAAAAGGCATAACATGGGGTTCTAGGATCTCAGTTATGTACCTGTGTGCAGTCAAAGAACTGCCATCAATAATGACCAGAGCGGTGCGTGCCGTCAAACTTATACCACCCCACACAATAACAGACCCTCCACCGTAAGCCATTGTTTCGGAAAAATTTGCTTGATGGTAAAGTTCTCCTCGATATTTCCACATCCTCTCCCTTCCATCGATGAAATTTACACAAAAACGGCTTTTGTCGGAGAACAAAACTCGACTCCACTCATCGGACCAATTTTGATGCTGACGAGCGAACGCTAATCTTGCTACTCGATGGCTCACCTCCAGTTTTGGCGCTTTTGCTGGCACGTATGACTTCAAACCAACTTCATTTAACCTTCTCCTCACTGTTCGTTCACTAACACGTACGTTACGCACTTCTTCTAAGACAGCTAGGGTCTGAACACCCGTTTGACGACGATTTCTTAAGGTTTGCACCCTTATAAAATGGTCGTCTACGGCACTGGTTGCACGATTTCTGCCTTGCCCTCGTCTGCGCACGTAAGATCCTGTCTGTCTGTACCGTTGCACATTACGGTGGATCACGGATACTGATACACCCAACGTTCGACTGACTGAACGGTAGGTGTGACCTTCCTCAATCATTGTTACAGCTCTGGCGACTTCAGTTGCAGGCAAATCACTCATTCTGTATGCAATACAAGGTTAACTCTCCAAACAAAACAAACGTAATGAGCTAGGGCCACCATTGACTGCATAAACCAACTTTCTTATCAAAAACACTTAGAAGCTTAAAGTGTAAATAAACACTTAAGAGGGTACAATTTCTGTTAGAAGGTTTAAAAATGTCATAAAAGCCCATAATATTATATGAAAAAAGGGCAATCATTCAAATAACGGAACGACTTGTCGAAATACCCACAAGTTTTTAAAAAAACGGCACCGTTTTTTTGTGTTCCTCTAATTTTGCCGGTGTGTGTATTTAATATGACGAGTAGGATATATATTGCTGTTTTTGGTTGCATGAATTCGTCAATAACGCATCCAGAGATAACTTTTTTAGATTACCTGGAAAGTCTGAAAGGTAAGACTATAAAATAAAATCTACCAATCAAAAAACAACACGCAGTTTTATTGAACACTTTCTATTCAATTCACAAAGTATTTTATTTGTTTATACAACAAAAGTTTATTCACAATCACAAAACTAAATGGAAACACAAAGTAGGCAAATGTAATTAAAATGCTGGAGGCGGGCAGCCCTATCGCATGTGTACGGACCGCGCGGCTGTAGACATTTATTTCAAAGATACGGCCGAGTTACAATACTGTATAGATAATATTACCGTGACCGAGGGTACAGGAGTGATGAGTATGCATGGCTGACTGATTTATTAGATTTACGAACGCCAAAATGGTTTTCTAAAGATTATGATTTACTTTTCGTATCTTTTTAAATATATTATATACGCGGAGTTTTTTATAGGATGTATTGTACTACATTTATATACCATATGTGTTCGTGACAATATTTTTCCTTGTACCATTTTATGCCATTGTTGTATAGTCAGCGTCTTGGTTTATATTCAATTTAAAGCAATTAAGAAACAATAAACTCGCAATAAAGTCAACAAAAAAAAGTCAAGTCAAGTCAACATAAACTTTTAAATTGCCTTTCTTTGGTACACACACTACTAAATATCTACAGTGTACATACATTTCGTTTTTATTTTGTTCAAAACGCAACATGGTGGTAAACGGTAATCTTTTCTACTGTTTTTCTTCTTTTCATAAATAACGCAAAACAGTGGCGCTGACAGTTTTTTATTTTTAAATAAATACGTATAACACGTACAGCCTGTCCTTACTGATACCGACGTCTTGGAAATGGCGAGGATAGACGTGCGAGATAGAGCCCTCGGACGTAGCCACATGACGCCCGGGGCGGCGCGCGGCGGGGCACTGCCCTCAATGACCACTACTCATAAAATAAACATATTTTCGTGAACAAAGACAAAGAAAGGTTTACGATCTTAATATTCCCGTGTTTACGCCCGCCTGCGATATCGTAAGGTTTGTTACTGTTTCCATCTACATCATATTTACAAACTAGTGGACACTGTAGACAGCCCAATCTTCACTGACTATGAATAGCTGCTATATGTAAATACAACGTGTAACGTTAAATGCGCAAAACTTGAAAATAGTTTGATCAGAATAACGAGCAGAATCAATTGAACCACTTTTTAATATAGGTCACATTTTTCAAAAAATCTTCATAAAAAACGTTGGCGTGTCTATTTATTAATAGGTCAAACAAGCCAATGTCAGCGCGGCGCAGCGGCCCGGTGACGACTCCTCCCTCGATAAAGCGTCGTCGCAGACGCAAGAAACGATCAGAATGGCCAGTAAAACTAAAACAGCACATAAAACCTTTACAATTTTTTTAATGACTTGTTTCTCTCTGAAATAGGTCAATTGAATTAAAAATCAGTTGGGGTGTTTGAGGTTTTGCGCATTTAACGTAACACCTTGTATAAACATAATAAGCGGCACGGCGTGTCAAGGCTTGGAAAATATGGCTGAATTTCATAACCGATTAACAAGCTTCAAAGAAAATTAACTTTCAAGTGGTTTTATCACAAGCTATTTAGATGCTTTGTTTCATGTTCTGTTACATACACCGATTTGAAGAATTTTAAAACAAGAACTTGACATTTACAAACCAAGAAAGGCAAGACAACACTGATACCAAATTAGTATTGCGTGAAAGCGATCATGCAACACTAATTGGATACCTATCTAATTTTGTAAACAGACGAGCTTAGAAGAAATACTTCCTCTAAAATAATTATGATGTATGTATGTATATTAAAACAACACAGTCATTACGTGTCTGTACCGGTTTTGCTTCGAGTATACACACAAATATAATAAAATGTATTAATTTATCTGGAAATTCATCAGTAGCTATGGCTGCCCCCAAATCACTAAACGACTCTCACTGTCTGAACTTTATTCGCTCTGAACTGGAAGACTTATAAGAGAATTATTGACAGTGATTGACAAGCAGTTAAATATTATAATACCCTACATAACAGTCATATCAATCTGCCACAGACTAACAGCTCAATCACATCGTTGTCGCGATGAATACAGTCACGGAGCTGGGTGCGCGCAGACACGTACGTCGTACACACAGCTCCATTCAGTGGTTACCCCCCCAAAAAGCAGTGAGTTTAAATCCGTGATAGGCCGAAGTTCGTTTTTTATTTTTCAAAAACATTTTATTAGAATTAATGTCTTGTTTTAGTGAATACATATATTGTGTTCTAATATTGTTTGTTTTTTTTTTTTTTATGATACGTTAATACGAGTACTTTGATTAATGCATATAACGACAAGCAATACTCGTAATAGGGTTAACATTTACGTAGAGGTATTCGACATCTAAATAGATCGGAGGTATCAAGACCGCTTGCCGTCTATAAGATTGGAAGTTCATATCCTAGGCACGAAATATGCTTCTTGTCATGCATTATATATCACGTTGGTGCAAAAGTTCTGATTAAAAAACTTATTTTTTAATTTTTATTCTAATTTTATTTCTTTACACATTAGTCAACTATATAGTCACCATCTAAGTCTACAACAGTACTCTTAATCTAATAGCTAATCCATAAGCTAATCCCAATTTCCCAGAACTGCGAATCCTGTGAGTTAAAAAATGTAACGACGTCCGATTTAAGTTGTTAGAAATTTTGGAATTGTTTCTCACTTAGAGAATATTTCAGATGGCGAAATATGTGATAATCGGTAGGCGCCAAAACAGGCGAATATGGTGGGTGAGCCACGATATTCCATCCCAGTTCTGTAATTAAGAATACGTCTCTTTAGCGGTATGAGGGCGAGAGTTGTCGTGTAAGATGTGCACACAAGTACATCTTCGACGTTTTTCTCTGATGGCGTTGCCTAGTTTTTGTAGCTGATCAACACAGACGTTAGCCGTGATAGTTGTGCCTTGTGCAAGGAATTCAAATTGCAGCAGGCCTCTCATATCCCAGAAACAAATGAAGAGAATCTTCTTTAGACTATGGTCTGGTTTCGGTTGATTTGGGGGCTCTTCCCCGTGACGAAGTCACACTCTGCTACGTTTTTTGTTACCTATCATACAGAAGCCAAGTCTCGTCACCACTCACCAGTAACTAAATCTTCCAAAAAGTCCTTTCGGTGAGAGCAAAGGAGGGACTGACAAATGTTAACGCGGGTTAGTCGGTTTGCTTCAGTTAACTTGTGAGGTACTCATATCCATCGGCTCAAAACTCTCATGTACCCAAGATCGCATAGATTTCTGACGACTGTTGTGTGGTCACATCCGAGTGTCTTCGCTAACTCACGCGCAGTAGATTCAGGATTTTTTTTCTTTTTCTTTAATTTGCTCGTTGTGATGACTTGAGGAGATTCATCTTTGAAGCTTGTATCTCCCTCAACAAAGAGTTTGAACCACCGATTCACCGCAGGGTAGAACCGTGCAACCGTGTTCTTGAAAGCACTATTTATGTTCGCGACATGTGACACATTCGAGAACATTCTACAATACTATTGCGTAATTAAGAACTTTATGGAAAAACATTATGAAATAAAACATGTCGAATTTTTTTTTTTGTAATAACTTTTGCACCAACCCGATATTTTTTTTTAATATAAAGTATTTTTACATTTTGTAATTTGTTTTTGGGATAATTTTTAATCGTGGAATTAAAATTCACGTCTGACAGATTTTGTATGGAAGAACTGTCAAAATGGAAAAATCAGCTCTTAGTAATATTTATAATATTTTAAAAATAATTTAATAATATTTATTATTGCTGGTATTTGACAAAACTTTGATCTTATTTTACGACAAAGATTTGCATTTTACAATTTATAGAGAACATGTATTTTTGATCTCATAAAAATAGAAATCATTTTAAAAAATAATAGGTATATCGTAGTCGTTTACGCTTCGTCGTTTTAGGGTGCGTCCACATCTGGCGAATGCGCCGCGAATGCGCAGCGCGCGCAGCTCCAGGGCGGCTCGCGAACGGCTCGACAGCTGCTGTCGAGCCGTTCGCGAGCCGCCCGGGAGCTGCGCGCGTCCAGCTCACGTGCTTATATTTTGGTTTGCCTAGCCTCAGCGCGGGGAGGAGCGTTAAGTGAACGTATACATTAAACGTTGTAGTTATAACTTGAGGGTATGGATTCGTTTTATAAAGAGAACGTAAGTAAGTAAAATTAATGGATACCCTCAAATTATAACGTCTATCGATTAGACAGAGACCTAAAGATAAAGTAGATAACAATTTCATCGCCGTTCATATGGGCTCTCTGGATAGTTCCTCAAACTGCCGCGGCAGCTTGACGAACTAGCCGGTATGAGTATGATGACGTTCGGTGATGCGGTGGTTCGAATCCAAGTCGAAACAATGAACTCTTTTTGGAGTATTCTTTAGATTATTCGAAACGGATTCAATGTTATAGCAGTGTAACATTTTAAAACTTGAGGGGTTAGCACATACTGACGCTGTGTGTACTAGTAATTACCACTAGTACTATTGCTACGACTAATGACCCTTTGTACTAGTACCACTCGCCCGGTATGGAAGACTGGACTCATCGCATTGGAGGTGAGTACGGAGTCTTTGACACGAAGGCTTACAGTCGATGGTATAATGGCGCGAAAAGTATTGTATCGTCATGAGTGGTAATGAGAAGTTGATGTGCTAATGGCTTCGTAAGCTAAGACATCATTTATTTATTTATTTATTAAAACTTTATGCACAAGTAAAAAAAGTACTGTACAAAGGCAGACTTAATGCCTGAGGCATTTTCTACCAGTCAACCTTAGGGTGATGCAGAGACAAAATATGGCAGGTGCAACATACGGGATAGATAGCTAGGAAATTACTATACAATACAAGAATTAATAACAATACATGGATAGATACATATATACATACATATAAACAAAATGAACTGTCTGGAGAAAAATTATCGGTAGAAGGGAAAACGAATCCAGCATATCAGCGTTGGGATGTTACGGCCAACTTCTGACGGATATGTTCACGTGCCTTTACTTTAAAAGATAATCGACTGGTTGCCGTCCTGATGTTCAGAGGGAGCGCATTCCAAAGAAAGACAGCCTGGACAAAGAAGGAAGAATGAATGAAGCCAGAACGGTGAGAAGGACATCGTAGAAGACGATTGTTGGTGGAACGAAGATTTTTAGCATGGGCAGAGCATAAATATTGAATTTGGGAAGTCAAGTAAGAAGGAGCAGTAGGTTCATCATTGTCTAAGTACCTACAGGTGCCTATTATTTATAATATCGTCTCTTTTCTCAAGTTTTTTTTGGGTCGACCTTATACTCGTAGCTAACGAGATGCGGAATAATATTCGCATCAAGAAGTGATGCCCTTATCCTTCGGCTGAGAGTATCACTGAAAGTTTTGTTTTAAGTAGTGGTTTTGTAATCTTTATGAACATATTATTTCTCCATGACGAACAAAACAAAGATAAACTTAGTTATACTTACGCTCAAATGCTCATATTATTGCAAAATATTTGTCCAGATGGAGTACGATTCATGATGATCAATTAAATCATAATTTTCATCAGTTGGTCGTCCCTTCTCGGCCATTTTCTGGATTCCCTTAAGCTTTTTCGTCCCTTACAACGACCCTCTTAGGTACTTATACTCCAGGCAGCCGCTAACCCATCATGACAATGTTGGGCCTGGCTAGGAAATCATCATAAACATAATAATAAGGAACTTGCACGCTCGTATGTCGTATGCCAAGCGTGTGCCGGCTCCGGGAAGGGGTCGTCGTAGGTAGCACACACCTACGAGTGTTCGTAGGTACGTAGTGACGTAGGGCCGTCCATTAAATGTCGAGTATTCAATTTTCCGTAGCGACGATGAGTGGAATGCAAAGTGATCGCGACACATCAATTATTGATAGGGATACAAATAAATAGTTTTCCTCGACAGTTTGTTTGGTTAGCTTTAGTTCTTTTCGTATTTTGATTTTAAATATCAGTTCAGGGGGACCGTGAAGGATATTTTATTCAATGATATTTAATAAAATATTTTATTAAATGATATTTAATAAAATAACAGTACCCAGGTGTTTTTTGAAATCCGAAATACCGAGAGTAAGATTTTAAGATTTCATAACATTTTCCTAAAACTCCAGAGTGATAAACTGAAATGTAGGGAAAGGAGAATGCCAACCAATGGGCCCCTTAGTTTTGGTGCCGTGTCAAGACTATTTACTTCTCAAAAATCAAGTCGTATTTTTACATGGTCAAGTTTGTTTTATCAACATTTCTTTTACCCTAGGATTGAAAAACTAAATTAATATTTATTTTATTGAATTTATGTCAGTTCCGCCATTAAAACTTAACCTGAATGTTGCCAGACGACAAACTATGTCAATGAAATGATTGTATTCGATTGAAAATATCGTATTCGATTGAAAATATCGATATTTTACTAATCCGCCTAAAATTACCGGAGATAGGCTACAATAGCTTTTCTCCCATCGTAATCTAGCTAACGCTCTCACCTAAGCTAATCCCACATAATTATCATGTGTTTCATGGTAATTCCTACCGTCAGAAATATTCTGCTACATTCATACCTGTCGATTAGTTTCTTTAAAAAACAAAAGTTAGTACCACATACATTATTCTGGTTAGTACTCAGGTTAGAATCTCCCATAAATACCTAAATAGCATTTATCGAGCGTTTATCGTGGTTAACTTTTTATGTAAATAACATTATTTATAACAAATCGATTTGGTAAATCGATTACCAAAATATTTAACATGGTCATACTTTTAGACAGATCTATATGTCAAATCAATGCATCAATCAAATTGTTTCGTGCCGTTTGTTTTGCGTCGAGCTGAATTTATTCCTCCGTATTTACTTCTGTTCTTTACAATTAGAATCCGTCGAGTTGAGCGTTTATGTTCCTCCAGTGGATTTGTTTTGTGATATTGGACTGTTTTAGTGACAAGTGAGCACATTGACTCTATTTACTTTAAGTGAGCTTTGGACTCTTGTTTTAGTGATAAGTGAGCAAATTGACTTTATTATAGTTATTAAGTGAGCCTTGGACTCTTGTTTACTCCTGAAAAATGTCTACACCTGGTAGAGGTCGGGTAAACCGCCCTCTCTCGCCGGTGTGTCAGTTGCTCCCTGCGTTTGGCGCCTAATCTTCGTAGACGTCAAATCGAAGAATTTGATGAACTAATACTTATCCTGAGATCCTGGGTAACACCTACACCGGTAAGTTTATAGTGTGTCATTTACAAGACTTATACGAACACAGGATGCCTATGTTTGGTCAATCAAGGGGTCATCGTCAACTGTAAATCGCTATTATTTCCGCTTTAACAGAAATTAACGTTTTAGGCAGTGTAAGGTGATCTGTGAGAAAACCTAGACCATAGCAATAAGCACATGAATAAATGAGTATGTATTATCTGTTTAAGATTTCACTGATTTATTTTTGTTATCTTTTCAGATATCCTCGATGACATTCTGTGTCGAATGTTTTGTATTATTACAAAACTGGACATCATGAACCACAACATTATCCCTTGTATCCCCTGCTCTTGGACACCTCAACATATGTTTTGCATGTGGCATGTCAATTGCAAGTTGCAGAACTCATAGGGTTAGTCAAGACTGTTCTCAAAGGAATTTTATACTAAGATGGACACCTGATTAACACGTAAGTGTTTTAATTGTGGCAGAATAACTATGATTGAACTAATTGAACAAAAATAAATAGTATAAATATAATATATTCTTATTTTTAGATCTTGCATTTGGAACAAGTTTGCCATGCTTGTTGGGAGGCTGCATCGAGAGAAATACACAGCCAGGCTGTTGGTGGAGTTAACAGACCCACCGTGGAGTCTGTGTCAGTGACTGATAACAAGGACGATAACATCAGAGGTGCTGTGATTCCTGTACCACCTCCACTACCACTGCCGGTTCTACCATCTCAGGAACAACAATTACCTCGAGCATTTTCAAAAATGAATTCACTAAAGTACAAATGGGTTTTGGCAATTTCACAACATTGCCTGTTCCTTGGTTGTACGAACACTGAATGTCTTTTAATAATAATAATAATAAAACCATTTATCCATCCATTTTAGCATTTATTTTTTATTTTTGTTTAAGTATGAGGCACTACAAAAGAAGTTTTGTTGTTACATCATAAAGTATATAGAGTCACTGGTAATTAGTGACCGATACTTAAACACATGATTCTACTCATCATTACAAACAACTTTTACTATCGGGCCAAATCTGAAATCACAAAAAAAAAATCAGCTGTTCCCTACATTTATGTTCGTACGAGTCGTCAAAATGTAGGTAACAGCTGATTTTTATTTCGCGATTTCGGATTTGGTCCAATAGTAAAAGTTGTTTGTAATGATGAGCAGAATCATGTCTTTAAGTATCGGTCACTAATTACCAGTCACCCTATATATTCCCTTCACTGCAAGAATCTGCAGATATCATTTACATAGCAATTGTTGAAATACAGTAAATTATTTATCAGAATTTGTTCAAAGGGAACATATAAATAGAAGACATACGATTTTCCAAAGCATAAACAGCAGTGCTCCCCATCTAAATAACTTTCCAAGATTATCATTAATCGAATTAAAAATGATTTGCTTTAGAATCTTACCAATTAAAACAGGCAAGATACTATTATGAGGAGCATCTGCAGGCGAATGGTACCTACTGTGTAGAAATAAGCAATGAATTAATAGAAGAAGATTTGCCCTTAATATTAGGTCAAAACAATTGTCTAGTTAGCGCCACAATTACGAGACATGTGAGTACACATAATTTGGATTTAGTACACATATTTATTAATAAGTAGAGAGCAACATAGGGCAAATTCTTTAGAGAATATCATTGCTTATTATTGTAGTTGCTTGGTGGGAAATCATACAGTAGGGTGCTGCACTCATACTATGGTATACCATATTGTGGTATTTAAGCTGGGGTCGTTTTAATGATGTAAGTGCCCCAGTGCAATTTCTAGACCATATATTCCTTGAAGAATAAATGTTTTTCCTACCATTCATTGTTTTGTTTTAAAGTAAGCAACCGTAGGCAGCTTTGCTTGTGAATGATCTGTGTGGTTGTTGTAACTTAGCCATGAGCTCCTCTAACCTAAGGCTTTAGTTGTAGGTAAGTATTTATTTTTAACAATACTACCCAATAGTGGTGAGGCCACAGCCTACTTAACGCTGACTGCCGGCACGGCACGGCAAGGGATATTTGTAAGCGAAAGTACTTAACCTACATAATTTATCTAGCAAGAGAAGAAGTTATGTAGTGTTTTCTAAATTCTGGAATCAATATTAATACTAAAACAATAGTATTATTTTAATTTCAAATATGTTAAAACAAAAAAAAACTGGTTTTATAACCTCAATTTCAGCATCCGAAAAAATAAGATTTCTCTTAAACTAGGGTGAAAAATTGAAAATCGATTTCAGGATATGAAAAGGTAATTCCAGGTCTACAAAACCAAGTTAAAACCACCGTGACACGCGAAGTTTTTTAGGGGCCCAAAACTTCTAACAAAATGGGCATTCTCCTTTAAAACAATTTAACTACTATTACGAATTTCATTATTTCCCCTCTATAAATACCATAGTTGCGTTTGTCACAGAATCTTAAAACAAACACCACTACAGTCGATAGGCTCAAAACTCAATCAAGTCGTAGTCAAACGCTCCTAGTCTGTGCCAGACCTTCGTCGTACCCAAGCCACTGCACCTTAAAATCAACACGTTCATTAGTGCGCCCCCAGAGAAGCGGTCCCGTGCTGCGGGCACCCTCACCCTGCCTGGGCTGCTGGCTGTGAACTCACGGATCAGCAGCTCATTGACTATTCAATGATATTCAATCAAGCATCTCATGAGTACGCGACGTGGAAGGACATGCAAAAGGTCAACTGTTAACAACGTGTGATTTAATAAATACATCTTAGCTTTCAATATTGTTATTTAAACACATGCCGTTAAAGTTCTTATGTGAGCAATATGCACAGTTGTGAAGGATTATAGTCATAAATCACGATTCTTGGACAATCTAGTCGCCGCGTCATCGCAGTCAATTTTAAAATGGCCCAGCAGCCCAGCACTACTTAGCAAGTAAAAAAAAATGTTTATTGCAATTACATAATATAGAAAGTAATTATTTATTATACCTACTAAGTATTTACTCAATTTAAAAAGCTAACAGTCTTAAAATAATAATAATTTGTACAAGTATATGAAAAGGGCTAATAATTATTTTCCAGGCGACTAACTATTTGCTAAAAAAAATAACTTGGCAGCGATTAAATATTTTACCAATAATTATATTAGATGAGCTTCAAAATGCAAGGAATTATAAAAACTAAATAATGGCTGCTACTACTTTTAGGTAGCGAACATATGAAACAGGGCCGATTGACATCATAGGCGAGGTACTATAAATAATGACATGGCGGCTACTATTAACAGTGGGATAACAAACATTGTATTATAGGCAACTATAGGCATCTCTGAAGACTCATTACCAGAAACACACAATATTGAACTTGAGAACTTGGGATGCAAAAGCGAGCGAAGCGATCTCGTGACTTGGGGCACCCCTTCTCGGACAGGTTAGGTTCGAAGGGGATGACGGGGGCTCAAGTGAGCGAGCAGAGCGAGCGAACAAGCCCCCGTCATCCAAGGAGGCTTTATTGTAATAATAACCTTCTGCACCTATCTCCTGTATGGCAAACAACGCGTTTGTCATGTAGTGTTCGTCCGTCATTACAATCTCGTGGATGGCGCCCGCGCGACCGCCGCTAACCGATAACTGCATAGTTTTATGTGTCCCTGGTGTTGGAATACAACAAAATATATCCGTCCCACTTAAGTAGTTTGAGGACCCTTACTCTTTCATACATATTTACATTGCGCATAACTTTAATATAGTTTAGACGTTAGTGTTCCGTCTGGACCAAGCGAGAGTGCACACACACTTCTCCTGCCAAATAAATATAATAAATAAATCAGTGGAAATTATAACTGTGTCTTTCATTGGTTCACAAAACCCAACACCTGGTACCCACAGTAGAGATGCGCCCACGAGGATCTATAGTCGATAGAATATAACAGAAATTAAAATACATAGAACGACAACGCCCTCCGACAATCAACAATTCATTTTACTAATTTTGTCCGTAATTCGTCCACGACTTCGTTGAGTTTGTAGTGAGCAGTATTGTGTAGACTAAACGGACTGAATTGTCTCCATCACGATTAGGTATCAGTATTGTGTAAGTATATAACAGACAGGACCGGTCGATAGCAATAACAATTTATCTATTTTTAATAATTTATGATTAAATTACTTTATTTTATGCGGCTCATGACATTTTTCAATTGCTTCATTTCCTTTATTCTTGACTTTATTAATTATGATAGTAAAAATAACCTGCTTACTAATATTATATCTGTATGCCGATTATTGGCAGAACATACAGATCAGCTAAAATGTATAAATAACACCTTTTTGTACTTATGTTCACAAATAAAGATAGATTTGATTTGATTTGATTTGATCTAAACGCAAAGGTAATGAATACTTACCTGCTAAGACAGGAACACCCTAGGTCATCGATTTTATAAGTCAATGTTTTTTTTTTGCTGAGTTGACACATTACAACAGTGAATACCGTTACACGCAATCCATTTCTATAAAACAAACATTGTGATTGAAATTCGATCATTTTTCAAAAACCGACTGATAAACAATTTGTATGTGTTGTATGGAGTGATTGGCTATAATGGCTATTATTGATCTGGTAGAGTGGCGCCAATCTCTAGCGGTTAGTATGCATGAGTGGCGCCAATCGGTGCATCTCTAGCGGTTAGTAAGCATGAGTGGCGCCAATCGGTGCATCTCTAGCGGTTAGTATGCATGAGTGGCGCCAATCGGTGCATCTCTAGCGGTTAGTATGCATGAGTGGCGCCAATCGGTGCATCTCTAGCGGTTAGTATGCATGAGTGGCGCCAATCGGTGCATCTCTAGCGGTTAGTATGCATGAGTGGCGCCAATCGGTGCATCTATAGCGGTTAGTATGCATATCACTAATGCGTGTCTGCGTGACACTGCGCGTCTTTGTTCCAATACAAATAAACAACTTTATGCTTTATGCGCTGTTTAATGAGAGTAATCTGTTATTCATATTAGTCCTTCAGAGTGCATTCAGACATAAAATCACATTAAACATAATAAACGACGCTCTTCTACATTCAATGCTTTTTGTACGGAGATAGGATGCCACTTTAGATATCACGGCGTCAGAAAGTGGTGAGTTAGACAGTAATCTGACTAGTCAGTAAGCAGTCCGCGCCAGAAACAAGGCACTCGAAAAGCAACTGTGTTACTCTATAAAAAGTGTTTTCAAAGTCAAAGCATTTATTTCAAATAGGCACATAAAAGACACTTTTGAACGTCAAAAATGACAATAAAATAGAATTGATTCCAGTCGCCCCTTACAAAAGGTCGTTTTCGTACATAGAAGAATGAGCAAGAAACTCCACCGTTACTCTTTTACAATGTTTTACAATATTTTGCATACATTAATTATATAATAACATGTGAAGACGATGCACCTTAAATAAAATTACTAAACCGCAATAAGGCAAAAGAATTAAAATGTATTAATGATACCACTACATATACAACGTGTAACGTTAAATGCGCAAAACCTGAAAATAGTTTGATCAAAATAACGAGTAGAATTAATTGAACCACTTTTTAATATAGGCCACATTTTTCAAAAAATCTTCATTAACCCTTAAATGCATAATGTTGCCAAATGGCAACAAAGCACGTCATTTAATTTTTTTAAGAATGTGATAGCTGTGAGTTTCTGAACGCACCTCTTTTTGTCAAAACAATATATTTACTCAATGAATATTAATATTATTATATAATTATAATATATTTTTTAATTTTTTTATAGATAAAATACCTATACAATAGCATTTTTTTGCAATACGATATAATAAATCATGCATTTAAGGGTTAAAAACGTTGCCGTGTCTATTTATTAATAGGTCAAGCAAGCCAATGTCAGCGCGGCGCAGCGGCCCGGTGACGATGACGACTCCTCCCTCGATAAAGCGTCGTCGCAGACGCAAGAAACGATCAGAACGGCCAGTAAAACTAAAACAGCACATAAAACCTTTAAATAACCTTTAAATTTCTCTAACTCGCGAGGCACGGCCTGAGGCCGTGATTAACTTTCCTACTGTTTATTTAATAATCATGCACTTGGGCATGAGTCGGAATTATTGTGCTTGTAGCTTAGTGTTATAGCTACGCACACATATACAATTTTTTTGCTGTAAGTAGGTACAAATGGGAAGCGGAGGGAAGGAATTACAATGATGCGTGTGGGCGCCGCGTTCATTCCGCGGTGAAAGAGACAATCGAAGAATACTTGAATGCTCAAAGAAAACGATTTTAGGAGGAGATGTTATATGAGGTCCCCATTGTAATTTCTCGTCTAGCGTGATTCCTAGGAAAACCGTTTGATCAATAAATTCTAGTTTTACTCCATTCAATATGATGTCACATTCGCTACTTGTAACATTAGGTAAGTTAAATCTAATGCATTTGGTTTTGTTTTAATTTAGTACCAAATTATTTACCGTAAACCAATCTTAGACCTGAAAGATAGAGTTATTCACATCGTCAAGATTTTGTGACTGTCGGTCTACTTAAAAGATCAATGATGTGTCATCTGCAAATATTAACATCATGACGGTGCCTTGTCAATATAACTACGAAAACATCATGACATGTATGGAAGGAAAAAATTACATCTTTCTAGTAAAAGAGGTGAAAGACATATTAATTATAGTACTAGAAATAGGGACCTATTAGGTTAACCAGGTTTCAGACTGGCTAAAGTAGAGTCATCTTTTATGGGATACTCTTTAAAATGTTATAATAAAATACTTCCCCACATTCTTTAACTGAATGAGACAAAGTTTTATCAAGTCTTATATAAAACGCACACTATGCAGGCAGGCATATTATAAGTTAGGGGTTACATCGCTGATAAAAATGCCTGGCTCAATGTTGGGCCTGCTCCACAACCAAAACTAATTGATTAACACTTTAAAATACTGTTGGAGCTGCTGAATATTGTAAGACTATCTTTGCATTGTATAAACTCAATTTGATTTGTATTATATAATTGCATAGGACAGATGTGTTGCCCTTCTTCTCCGTAGGTACCTACTACGCTTTGGAATAATAATGATAATAATAATAATACGAGTAATATGTTATTTGCGTAAAACATAGTATAAAAAGGTCTTACATCACAAAAATAGAGCAGACATGTCTTGCCAAGATTAAACATAGCATGCAAATATTTGTAATAACAATTTCCTTAACAAAATTATTATTATATTACAACAAAACTATTTTCTTGGGCAACTAGCTTCATATTTTGTGACTGACCGACTTTTGACAGTTCAAAAGTGCCTGTAAATGGTTTAATTGAAATGAATGCTTTGAGTTTTGAATAACACCATCTTATCACCATCTTATTAAGTTGATTTTGAAGTATGTAATTGGGGTAAATCATGAATGTAAACAAAAAAGAGGAGTGGGCCCAATATCAAACCTGAAGGAACACCCATTGCCATTTCAGACCCTAATGCATTTATGCCGTTTACTTGGACCTTAAGCTTTCTATCTTTTAGGTATGATTTTAGTAAATCAAGAGCTATTTTCCTATTCCCATAGTGCTCAAGTTTCAGCAGAAGTGTCTAATGGTTTACGCAATCAAATGCCTGAGGGAGGTCGCAAAAGATTACAATGGCCTCTTGTGCTTCTTCCCAGGCGTTAAACATTTTCTTTATTAAGATAACACCTGCGTCAGTGGTACAACGCTCTTTGGTGAAACCATGCTGTTGTTCATGAAAGAAGGATTTTAAGTGGCGTAACATTTGAATGAGCATCAACTTTTCAAACACCTTACTGAGAACTGGCAGATCTGAGACAGGCCTATAATTGTTGGGTTCTTTACTATCACCGGATTTGAACAAAGGAACTACTGTACTGTATTTGTTGAGATCTGGAAAGACTCCTTGGTCTACACTGATGTTAAATATGAATGCTAAATAGTGCATTTTACTAACTCATGCCGCCGCACTAAGTTGCTTGTGGTGCGCGAGCTAAGTTGATTGCGTGCTTGGGTTAGTTTTCGAAAGCATAGCTTACATAGAACGTAGTTAATACCCTCATAATAGGTCTGTGTAATATCTACTATGAGGAATCGAAATATTAGAAAGCACAAACTTCTAATTTTTTTTGGTTTTGTTCTCGGTCTAATTACTTTTCCAAGAAAATAAACAAGCTGTGACTACTTGTGAGTTGTGACTACGTTTAACCAGGTAAACAAGGGGATCAACGTGTATGTATGTAAAGAAATTATTATTTCTTTAATTCGTTTTTAAGTAGCATACCACTGTCGGTAAAGAAAGTGAATGAAATACATAAGTACTTCAATAGAGAGCGGGGTTCGCAAGACGCAAACTCTGTGAGTAAAGCAGGATGGATGTCAACTGTTTTCACCGTGAGAGTGATTCTATTGTTGGAATATTATACATATAAAGGAACTGTAATTAATTAATAGACTTTAAATGTCGTTTCTTTGTTTTACAGGTATGTTATAGTGACTTAAGTTTATCAGTGCACTTATTAGTGTAAGTACCTATGTATGTGAGTACTGAAATAAAACTTTGTTTTACAGAGCAACGCGTTGTCTAATTGAAATTTACAATTCCTGTTAAGTTCGGAAATACCGTCTTATATGTATTACTACACACAAACAGTTTAATAGGTTAGCGAGCTTGTACTGGAAAACATTCAATTAAGACTTGTTGATACTTTCCTAGCACACGTGTACTTACGCGAGAGCTATAATCATAATAATATCATAGCGACACTGTACGTTTCAGCGGAAACAGTATATTGCGCACGTTCGGTGCCTGGCGCGATGAAACCTGACAATAACTGCCTACTTACTACATTTCAGGTTCAGCTTTGACGGAAAACGAATTGAGGGAAATTCCGACGTTCTGTTATTGAGTATCAAATGCAACATAAATGTACGAATAGGTATGTAACTACAGCTATACCTAGAGAAGCAATAAGTTTGTGCAGGAGTATACAATTGATAAGATAGCGCACTGCTAGCTATCAGCCGGCGTCCCCAGTGGCTTTCATCGCTAAAGTCTCTTACGACTTCATTTTCCACCAGTAATAATTCCACTTAATAATTAATGCTGGGAATTAAGCTACTTATTATACAGGATGAAATTAAATTCATGGGCATCCTTTTAAGGGGCCATTGTACTCATCATTACGAACAACTTTTATTATGGGGCTAAACCTGAAATCGCGAAGAAGAAATCAGCTCTTCCCTACATTTTGAAGAGTTATGTGAACATAAATGCAAGGAACAGCTTACATTCCTGATCCTTTACGAAATTATTAATGACCCTGGGACTACGTTCTAATCTTCTGGCTATTTCACGCTTTGACAATTTCTGTTCCAAAGAAACCGTATCTTAATTATTTCTTATTCACTCAGTCTTTGCCGACATACCATTATTATAAAATGTAATACTTCGACAGTTATTATTCGTTCAGTGTTCCTTTAATGTAGAGGACTATTTAAATGAAAATACAACATCACAATATTCAGCACTATATACTTGCTACAGCAGGTTGTAAGCAAGTGAGGCTATTCAAGTGGAAGGGATGCTCCTGCAGGCGTTGGCCCTGCACGCATTCGAGACATGCACGGACTTGTAGACATTCTAGCATTTAGGCACACATAGTCGTTGTTTAATTCGTTTGACAATTTAATGATCAAAAAATAAGAGGTGAGGTTATTCAAGTGAATGGGTCTATACATATTATAGGGGCATTTCACGTGAAGCGGACAGGAAAAAATGTCAGATATTGGATTTTGTTCATAATTGGGTCAATTTTACTTCCATGGGACCTGAATAAACGTACGTAGGTCTTTTTATTGTCTTATGTCTAGTTACGAATTTATGTGATTTCAAAAAATGATTACAAGAGGAACTGATTTTTCGATAGCTATTAATGAAGTCAAACAGATGGATTAAGCAATAAATAAACAGTGTTTATTTGAGAATAAAAATTGTTTTTCTTAGAAATTGATTAAAATTGTTTTTTTTTTTCTTATAGTAAACCGATATTTATCATTACAAATCTGTTGTATTTTCAACTTCGCATTTTCTTTTTTTTCATCTCTGCCTGAAAACATTCCTTGTGTTATAAAAATATCATATGAAAAATTTCAGAATGGTACCTCGATTCGTTTAGATTACAGAGGTTCCCGAACATTATTTTCTCATAGAGCACTTTAAAAAAAAATCTGGTGCCGGTGGACCCCCTCCAGCTATATTTCAACCATATTCCCAGAACTCGACAAAAATGTGAAGATTAGATCTAATGTAGACCCCCGTCGAGTCTACCGTGGACCCCTAGGGGTCCACCTGGACCACTTTGGGAATCAAAGGCTTAGAAGGTAGATGTACTAAAGTACGAAGGTGCCGCATGTCGCACAGTAGGTTCTGAGTAGTTCCTTCGTGTGGAAGTCTTACTAATGCAAGACGTGTTCTTGCGTTGGCGATTCATGACATTATAAAATCAAATTGTATATTGTTGTGACCTGTAGCGCCATCTCTTATGTACTAAAAATATCACTGACTTTTCAGCCGCAATCGACGTTAAATGTTAAAAAGATATAGATAGCGAGGCCTGCAAGTGTCACTCGATTGGTCCGTTATTTATTTAGTCGTCACTGGCCGCTACGCGTTTGCAGTGTTGTTTTAAAATAAATTGTGTAATAATCTGTACTATGAATTCCTACGGTAATCGGTGTTGTAACCCTTTTAACTTACCATCTCATTCGACGTCTACCAATGTTAGAAAAATTTCAACAAATTTCAATTTCGTCAAAAACCGAGCGTACGTATGTATCGAGTCAAAGAGCTAATAACAACGGTGTACCCCAAGGAAGTATTGTAGGATCTTTATTATTTATTACTTACATTAATGGCATGCCCAGAGAAACGCATCAGCCAGTGGTTTTTGCTGATGATAGTACGGTCGTTTTTAGTGGTAAGAATGATGCAACTACACTTGAAAGAGAGATAAACCACTGTCCCCAAGTATTAGTAGAATGGATGGGCGCGAATAATTTAAAAAGTAATTTTGACAGAACTAAAATAATGACTTTTGAGCAAAGGACAAATCATTAAAAAAAAACCTGAAATAAAATATGGAGACAAGACAATTTCAGAAACGACAACTACAATTTCTTTAGGGCTTGATCTGGATAGAGACATGTCGTGGAAAACTCATACTAACAGCGTATGTAAACGCCTGAGTCAACATGAGCATATGTTACGTCTGCATTACTGTATTTGTCAATACAAACTTTCACCTACTTGAAAAACTGCACATTTCACGACATAGAAATAAAATAAGCAGCAGGCAACACAAAAATTAGTAATTCAAAAAAAACTTCTTAGGAATAGCACCACATATTTATAATAAATTACCTAATGATTTGTTATGTATTACAGATATCAATGTATTTAAGAAGCAACTCAATAATTTCCGGATCAGTAAGACATACTACCCAATCAATTAATATATGTCAGATAGTTTGTTTGTATAATAATAATACCTATATATGGTTATGGTGAATACTTGCGTCCGATTTATTTTATTAAAATTATTTTATTTGTATTGTTAATTATGTGTTGACTGTATTAGATATTACTTAATTGTTCATTTGAATTTATGAAATTTCTTACATATTTATTTGTATTTATGACATTCTATAACTTATTGGTTTGAATTTATGATATTGTATAACATATTAATCTGAATTTATGACATTATGTAAGGTATTCATTGGAATTTATGACATAGTATAATTTCAATGATAATTTTGCATGCCTGAATGGGCGCAACACAGTGGACTGCACATTCACTTGACATCTAGAAATGTGTTGGGCAATAAACAATCAAATTTGAATTGAATTGAAGTTTAATGACCCGTCTACATCATGTTCTATGAAAACTGTTGTACTTACCGTTGCACCACCGTCTTGGAACGAAAATAAACTCGTAGAAGAATTTGGAACATCACGACAACAATTGAAAAAAGCAAAGAAACTTGTGGCGCAATTTGGTATTTTGTCATCTCCTAATCCTCGTACTTTTAATGTGCAATATTGATGAGTTGTATCAGAAATTAAAAATTGAATATCCTGGTATTAAAGTAGGCTTAATCAGGATTTTCACCTTGAGACCTAAGCATTGTTTCCTTGCTGTAGATTCTGACACACACCTTGTATGCGTATGTATACTCGTATACGAGTACCACCAGAATGTTAAACTAGTGTTAAACATTGATTCTCTTACTGCAGAAACTTATGTTGGCAGGAGGAAACATTGATTATCTTACTGCGGAAACTTATGTTGGCGGGAGGAAACATTGATTAACTTACTGAATAAACTAATTTTGGCAGGAGGAAACATTGATTATCTTACTGCAGAAACTAATGTTGGCAGGAGGAAACATTGATTATCTTTACTGCAGAAACTAATGTTGCCAGGAGGAAACATTGACTCTCTTACTGCAGAAATGTATGCTGGCAGGAGGAAACATTGATTATCTTACTGCAGAAACCGACATGCATTTTCGTCTTATAAAGAGTGCCTGCGAATGATGATGTGCCCCAATCCCACACCAATTTGTTATATGATGACATCAAAATCATCTCCAAGTGAATGTTCTCCGGTTTCGTGGCCAGCTACATGACACCAGTCAGCGAAACACGACGCCGACACTTCGTATGCAGTAGTTTTAGTTTTTGTATGTATTTATAGTATCATAAAATTATATTATTATAGTATTGTATTGTTTTTTTTTATGTATTAGTTTATAAGTATTCTTATGTGTTTTGTAGTATGTATTCTATTTTCTATGGGCCCTAGTTGCCTGAAATAAAGGAATACATAAATAAATAAATAGTCATGACATCGGATGATTTAGAACATGACACAACTTCGTTTTACCCTTTTCAGAAATTGTTACAAAAACATCTCTCAAACAAAGGTGCTGCAGTAACTAAAATGCACAGATGTACATGTATTGCACTAAGTACAGATGGAGCCTGACAACGTTTTAAAAACCGATTTAATTTTATAAATATATATTATTATAAAGCAGATTTTAGCACTGAAGCTGAAATTCATTTTCACGCGACCTCACACGGCAAGGGGCTGGCGACTAATGGTCTTGGCGGGAATCTCAAAAGACTGTCAACCCGTCCAAGCCTTCATCATCATCTGCCTAGCCTTTTCTCAACTATGTTGGGGTCGGCTTCCAGTCTAACCGGATGCAGCTGAATACCAGTATTTTACATGGAGCGACTGCCTATCTGACTTCCACAACCCACTTACTGGGTAATACGATACCCCTTGGTAAGACTAGTTGTCAGACTTTCGGGCTTCTGACTACCCGTAACGACTGTCAAAGATCTACGAATGACAGCCGGGACCAACGGCTTAACGTGCTTTCCGAGGCACGGAGGGGTCTCGGTATGTAAAGATGATCACCCATCTACAGACCAACCGCGGCAAGCGTAGCTTAACCTGATCGATCGGCCTGTGCGGCTGTTATTATTTAGCCACGGGCCCCTCAAAGCCTTCAATTGCCCGCAAATAGAGCAATAACTAACCCTGATTATATGATCGGGCTTAAACAGCTTTAAAGGAAACTGCAGTTTATTATTTATTGTTCCAAAGAAGAGATACAACAACAAAGACTATTTTTGCAACCGCGATTTGAGAACGCTGTCACCATTCCCGGGAATAAAAAGTTCCACGTCTTTGTACCAACGCGGCAACGTCTGAGGGCATAATTGTATAACGTACAAGTTATACCACGAGCTGTAAAATAGCTAAAATTACGAAATAAATAAAAAAAAAATCAGCAGTTCAATGTTTTATTGTACCCTTCCGAGCAATACGGATTCAAAATGAAATTTAATTTACATGATTGATTATTATGACTTTGTAATAATAATTACATGTAGTAAATTTATTTAATTTTCTTTTCATTAAGGTTATAATACATCTATAATACATGGTTACAAACACCTTTCATCAAAAGGCTTGTTTTGTTATGCTACAAACCGTACGAAGCGAGTCACACTCAGGAATCGCCCAGTACTGGGCGACATACGGCATCATCGTACTTTAGTTCATCTATCTTACACACCGAGAACCGAACACGTAAAACATTCCCGAATTTCGCAGACTACGTTCTCGCTTTCTCGCTTGTGCACTGACGCATGGACTGCGATACGATTGGGAAACGGCGCGCGGCGTATCCAAGGGAAGACACGGGGGTGGAGGTATAACCATAACTAACTATATATTTATTTATATAACCTAATATGCCACAAAAAAGTTGAGAACGCCATTCAAGATAATAAAGACTTAAGAAATAATTTTGACCGCGTAGATCGACGAAATACCCCTATGTGCGGCGTATCCAAGGGAAGACACGGGGCTGGGGGTATGCTTCTCTAGCGTAATTGTAATTGTGCGCAAATTGAAACTCTATTATAAATGAGGAGCGTCGGAACAAAAACCGATATGTCTTAATTAAGACATTATTTTTTTTTTCTGTTACAAAATGTTTAATTATACACCCTTCAGGAAAGAAATCAATTAAAAAACAGTTACATCCATCTTAAAAAAATATCAAAATACTGTGGTCAAATCAAAACCGGCAAATAAATTTTTAAATTCAACATGTTCTTGTTGTTGGATTAAAAACCGATAATTCTTATTAAGTTTTACACAATTTAACAATGGTCGGTTCAAATTCAATTCAGTTCAATACCGACATATCCATTTTGGTTTCGTCAAAAACCGATATATCCAAATGATCGCGTCAAAAACCGATATATCCATACTTGTCCGCCAAGTATCTCCCTAAATTAAGTATCTACCCTCCGTCAAGTTTCACACATCAATCGATGTCACTTTAACTGCAAATTGACATGCTATAATTTTCCACTTTTGTAACATTAAAAAACTTACAAGCTTTTTTTTAATTTGTGAAAAATATGGTAAATTCGATATATCGGTTTTCGTTCCGACGCTCCTCAAATGATATAATATAATAATAATAATGTTTATTTCCAGTAAAATGTTCACAAAGGTTACAAGTACAGCAATATGCTACAACATAAAGTCCATTGAGTATTATCTCCTGGCACCCAAACTAGGTTTATAGCCTGTGACTTGGGGACCAGTGATTCCATAAGGGTAGATACATGATCAAAATGTTTTATTAAAACTGTTTTCACCAGTAACATGGTTAACCTTACAGAGCATAGTGTTCCACATATGGGACATACCGAAAAATGTCTTATATTTCAAAAATCGATCCAAGTAGCGTAATCTATTGTTGACAAGATTAACTACCTATTATTTATTTCCGTTTCGAATTTAGCACCAGATATTTTGGATAGATCTGAATAAACACTTAACTATTTATATTTTCTTCAAATCGGTACCTGTACTTTGAATACGATTAACGAGCGGCGCATAATAATCGCAAAAAAAAAATGATAAAATTGAATCGTTTCAGTCTGGAAATAATTAGTAGAAGTAAGTTCATGTTCATATTTGTCATTTTACGTGTAATCTTGTAATTTCATCGATACTACGTAATACAAATTCACATTCATGCGTGATGTGCCATCACTACATACATAGTATAAAAGAAAGTCGCTTCCCTGTCTGTCTGTCCCTATATATGCTTAGATCTTTAAAACTCCGCAACGGATTTTGATGCGGTTATTTTTATAGATAAGAATGATTCAAGAGGAAGGTTTATATGTATAATACATGCATAATATAGTAGAGAAACACTGATAATTTTAGAGGTTTCTAATGTGATGTCGTAAATTAACATATTTTTTTGCGCTTACATTGTAAACGCTGGCTGAACCATTCGAGATAGATCAAAATAATGTACTACACTATTGTACACCTTAAAAATTTCTACAAAAAAGTCCGCGATGGTATATGTCTATCTCTTAGGGATAACCCACAATAACCATTTTTTATCCTTAATATTTTACGAGAAATAATGGCTCTAAAATTATCATTGTTTCTCTACTATATTATGCATGTATTATACATATAAACCTTCCTCTTGAATCACTCTTATCTATAAAAATAACCGCATCAAAATCCGTAGCGTAGTTTTCAAGATCTAAGCATACATAGAGACAGACAGACAGCGGGAAGCGACTTTGTTTTATACTATAGTGATCAGCATTGCACCCGTGCGAAGCCGGGGCGGGTCGCTAGTATATAATAAAGTATTCACACAACCCCCTGCTCCCGACCCGCGGGAACAGACCCTCGGAGGGACGAACGACATATAACGATGGCTATGGCTGGCTGGCCGGCTTTTTTAAACTTACACAACACAATTGAACGGAACTGTAAATTGCATTAGCAGCAACGAGTTAACAGATTGAAATGTTAACCGAGTTACATTTTTTTTTTTTTACGTGGTAGGTAACTTTGATGTTGTACAACAAAATAGATCATTATAACAAGTCAGCTAAACAAAACTGACCTAAGCTACGCTTGGCAACAAGTTAGTTCCCATCACACTGACCACAGCACCGCGGTCACAAGTTCCGAGGACTCGCCTTCGTGACGAGACCAACTTAAATGTTCAGTTCTGTTTGTTACATCTTAGTTGGAAACTTAAGTTACTTGAGCTTATAGCCTGGTCATAAGCTCAGCTTCTCCTGTGTGTGGAGAGAGAAAATAAAACATTATATTTACTGAAGAACGCATTCAGTCGGGCAACCTGACCATACTGATGGAAGCGTTATGAACTTTCTAAGTTTGTTTTGTTGAAAGCAAACGCTTTTAGTCATTTATGGCTGTTAGGAAATTACGGATTACAGATTGTAGTCGTCACTCGAATATTTGACTAAACAGAATAGATATTCAAAATCAATCTAAATTGTGTCGAGTACAACAATTATCTCTAAACGCAGAAATATTGAGCATTATCTATTTCAAATTGTTCATATGTTACAGTTTCCGAGAAATTTCGTACAAATGATGTCGAGCACTCCACCATCCCGTCGGGCATGTAAAGGTCACTTCGACGGACCCTCGTTATCTAATAAATGTTGTCAGTTAGATGCTTTGATCATTACATTGCCCGGATAATTTAAGTTTATTAGTTCCAAAAGCGGCTATTTTTGGCATACACATGTTCAACTTGGTTCAGTCTTGCTTGGTTACAAAGTACCACTTTGTGATCAAGACTGATAATAATGAATTAACGATTTCTGTTTAATTCATTATAAATAGGTTAATAACAAACTACGCGCGCTAAGCAACTATTGATTGATTGAAGCTTTTATCGGGGATAAGGGGACTTCCGAAATGAGCCAGCTGACCCTGGCATTCGATACTGCGGGTGTAGTTTCTTTGCATCACTTTACTTGTATCGCGGGCGTGGGGTGCGGGGCGTCTAGTGGCTAAGAACAGTACAAAACTACAAACAGGGCGAACAGCTCGCTCCCAGAGTTCATGTTAGCGATACGCGAATGTTGCCTCCCAGTGTAAACAGCAGTAAACAGGTAACTCATTTCGACGCAACGCAACATCGCCAGATATAACCGAACTACTTCTAGTACAAAACCTGAAAAACAGAATGAATATTCATGATCTTTCATTAAGAAATGTTTAGAATAACTTTGATGAATTGTCGATAACGAGCCGACGATCTAGTCAAATAGAAACTTTATTAAGAACAAGTCCATTTTACGAGTTTACGTTCAATGAAGCATAGGTACATTTGACATATCAATGGATTCAGTTTTAAAATGTCGTCTTTAACAAAAACGAGTTTCGCTGATTATTTTCATAGGTCCACCCGCTTTCATACTTTGAGTGTGCAACATTGTGGTTTTTAAATCACCTAACTAAAGGATCATAACAACCGTGGTGTATTGTACACACGTGTACAATACACCACGGTTATTATGATGCGTTGTCGTTCACATAAATATTTCTTTATTTTAATAAAGTGTTTTTTCTAATCCTCATGGATGTCCGCCGCCCTGGGGCGGGCGGCGGGGTCTGTCAGACTCTTACTGACTAAAAACCACCCCGGTGTTCCCTCTCTCACCTACGCCGGGGGTCGCGGGAAAGAACGATAGGTACTTCCGCAACCCCCGGCTGGTGCTGGCCCGCCCCTGCGGGCCTCCTCGTGTCGGGGGGGGAGTGAGGTGATAACTCCCCCCGCGACGTCTAAGAGGGGTGCGCGTGGAACCTATTACCAAACCTATTACCTAACCTAACCTAACATTGTGGTCTTTGAAAATTCACCTAACTAGGTAAGTATAAAAGTTTTTGAGCTGTGAGAGCCTGAGAGGCGCTGCGTTGACGCCGCCATTCCCAGGGTAATTCCATAATTTTTAAATATACAGTAGCTATGAAAGAAGTCTCCTTTGAAATGCCACCATTGGTAGTAACTTCATCTTTCATGTGTTAATTATAACGCGATATGAGATGATACTCGATAGTTTTCAAAATTCGTCACTTTGTTCGCGAATCTGACAGGATGCATAAAATGTATCACATCAGTCGGCAACATCAAAGTATACCAGTAACCTGCTGCTCGTCTCGCTCTGCACGCGGAACAAGCACGACTCTATTAGATACTCTTCTAACTATCCAAGCCAACCAAACCCAACAGGTGGTATTGTATCTCAGTAGGTAGGTAGTAGGTGTTCACTCAGGTAGGTAGTAGGTGTTCACTCAGGTGGGTAGTAGGTGTTCACTCAGGTAGGTAGTAGGTGTTCAGTCAGGTAGGTAGAAGGTGTTCACTCAGGTAGGTAGTAGGTGTTCACTCAGGTAGGTAGTAGGTGTTCCTCTGATTGCCCACCGAGTGACTCTGATTGCCCACCGAGTGATTTCGGAGAATACGGTGGCACTGTGGTCACGTGCTGCCGTGCAAAGCGAGGCTCAGGGAAGACCCCCTTTATTGTCTCCCCAGGGACGTGCCCTAACAGACGTTGCACTGAGGGGGTTCCGGATTGGTCTACTAAGAGGTACCGGGACCCCCTCCATGTGCTGATGGTGATCACCGGGGTGGTTTTAGTGAGGTAAGAGTCCCACACTACCTGGTCTTTTTCCCCAAAGTCCAGGTGCCTTTTGAAGGTTTCCCCCCGTAAACAAAAAAAAAAAAAAGGTAGTAGGTGTTCACTCAGGTAGGTAGAAGGTGTTCACTCAGGTAGGTAGTAGGCGTTCACTCAGGTAGGTAGTAGGTGTTCACTCAGGTAGGTAGTAGGTGTTCACTCAGGTAGGTAGTAGGTGTTCACTCAGGTAGGTAGTAGGTGTTCACTCAGGTAGGTAGTAGGCGTTCACTCAGGTAGGTAGTAGGTGTTCACTCAGGTAGGTAGTAGGTGTTCACTCAGGTAGGTAGTAGGTGTTCACTCAGGTAGGTAGTAGGTGTTCACTCAGGTAGGTAGTAGGCGTTCACTCAGGTAGGTAGTAGGTGTTCACTCTCTGCGCACCCCGGTGCTGTTTGTATGTGTCGGGGCTGTTTCTTAAACTTTAAATATGTTAAGTAGTCATAAGCCAGCAGTCGTAGTCGTAACAAAATAAACAATTTGAAATCCCTTGTTTGGTATCGATTTAATGGACATGGTCCATAATGTATGAACCAAAACCCAGACTCGATTGGGATTAAATGGGTACCAGTAGTTTCATTATAATGCACAATTTACCTCACCAAAATGCAATGCCGAAGTCGTTGGGATATATATGAGCTATAGGCTGACAAAGTATTTTATGAAACAATCTTGAAAAAAAATATTTAAAATAAACACTTGTTGTGTTTATTTTTTTATTTCGAAGTTTATAGTTCCTCTTCATTCAAGGATTCGTGTATATATTACAACTATATCGCGCATGTTCTCACTTCTGAACTGAACTTGACGATTTCTTACACTTGCAGAGAAATCCTCCCATGATGAATTCACTAAATGAAATTGACAGACTCGAGCAAGTTCTGATATGTAAAAATAATAATAGCTTAGGAGGTGGGATTTTACAGTATGGGCACTTGGCGTAGTTCCCTTGCGGTACAACTATCGAACAGACATCGTCTCGAAGTGTTCGCTGCACTTGTGAAACCAGGTAAAGTAAACGTTTGCGGCGGTAAAGGAGCTGCTGGAGGTCGCCTCATTGTGTATACAATGCGTTGCCAGCAAGGATGGCAAATGGATCTCGACCCATCTAAGACGATCTGAAATCAACACCGTTTCACAACAGTTACTTTGTCAGCCCCATATCTATCTCATATACCCCATTGATTTCGGCGTTACTCTTTCGGTGGGTTTAATTGTGCATTTCAATGAACCTATTGGCACCCAGTTTGTCCCAATCGATTCTGGGTGTTTTTTGGATCATCTCCTTACAAGGTAAAAAACCCAACACAAAAAGTGGTTATAATAATAATTAGGTTACACGGTTACACGGATTACGGGGATAAAAGGAGAGCACTCCTGTTGTATTACATCCGTTTAGGAGCAGTTCTACGAAATGTTCTCCCGAATGTTTAATAATGTTAAGTAAACAATTCATTCACCCATTTCTGATTTTGGTTTCTGAACTTACTTAGTAGACCACATGAGCTATTTTTAAGGATCTTCAAGAATTACTTTTATGTTGAAGTATCTTACTGTATGTCAATTAGGAGCGTGCTCCATTGTATATTGTACCTAAATAAACATTCAAATGTTTTATGAAGGTCTCATGGTCCAATTTTTATTCTAGTTTCACGTAGGTATCGCGTGTTTTCACGAAAATATTATGTTAACATTTCGCAGTGTAATGTGGATCAGTGAAGTAAACAAAATATGAATGTACCTAATTGTATCACAGTTTTCAAACAAAATCTAGTACCTAAACAATATGACAACGTGAAACAAATGAACAAAAGTTCTAGGTTGTGGATCTGGACTGTCATAATATTATTCCTTTGTTTAGCGTTGGATATTTCCATCATGATTAACTTTTATTGTCTGTGGTCGGCCGCTCCACACCAGTCACATCTACTGCTGGTCTGCCGCTCCACACCAGTCACATATCTACTGCTGGTCTGCCGCTCCACACCAGTCACATCTACTGCTGGTCTGCCGCTCCACACCAGTCACATCTACTGCTGGTCTGCCGCTCCACACCAGTCACATCTACTGCTGGTCTGCCGCTCCACACCAGTCACATCTACTGCTGGTCTGCCGCTCCACACCAGTCACATCTACTGCTGGTCTGCCGCTCCACACCAGTCACATATCTACTGCTGGTCTGCCGCTCCACACCAGTCACATCTACTGCTTGTCTGCCGCTCCACACCAGTCACATCTACTGCTGGTCTGCCGCTCCACACCAGTCACATCTACTGCTGGTCTGCCGCTCCACACCAGTCACATATCTACTGCTGGTCTGCCGCTCCACACCAGTCACATCTACTGCTTGTCTGCCGCTCCACACCAGTCACATCTACTTCTGGTCTGCCGCTCCACACCAGTCACATCTATTTAGAAGTAAAATTCATGAAGATATGATTTAGTACCTAACACCGTTTCAGTGTCGTTGCCTACAGACCAGACCAACCAACATCCTGTAACATTATAGCTTACGTTATGTTTTTAAAGAATGTCCGCAACAATAATTTTGACGAGCTGCAAGGCTTTTGGATTCTATGATGATTCTGAACCATAAATTGTCACAGTTACTGACTATAAGAGTATACTTACAATTATTGATATTGACTATATGGCGCGAATGTGTAACGGTTGATATAATAACAAAAAATCTAACGTTCACTTGACCTAATTTTAGTGAATATACTTTTTTATATTCACTGAAACGATCGATAATACAACGATCAGTTGAGATAATGAATTGTTGATATAATTTTATTTTACCTAATTTAATATAATTAATTTTATGATATAATGAACATTTCCTATAATGCACATTTGAAATAATATTAATTTAGTATATTATTCATTTACTATAATATTCATAATCTCTAAGTAACTTTTAATATAATTTAGAAAATCTGCTACGATTTTAAACACCTGCTAGTATGGTGCTAGCAAAAATGCAGTTTATCATTTCCTTCGCTTTATACCCTACGAGCGACCCGCCCCGGCTTCGCACGGGTGCAATGCTGATCTCTATCACTACATAGTATAAAACAAAGTCGCTTCCCGCTGTCTGTCTGTCTCTATGTATGCTTAGAACTTTAAAAATAAGCAACGAATTTTGATGCGGTTTTTTTTAATAGATAGACTGATTCAAGAGGAAGGTTTATATGCATATAATACATGCATAATTATAGTAGAGAAACAGTGATAATTTTAGAGCCATTATTTCTCTTAAAAAGTATAGGATAAAAAATGGTTATTGTTGGTTATCCCTAAGAGATAGACATATGCCATCGCGGACATTTTTGTAGACCCTTTTCTAGGTGTACAATATTGTAGTACATTATTTTGATCTATCTCGTAGGGTTAAGCCAGCGTTTGCAATGTAAGCGCAAAAAAATGTGTTTATTTACGACATCACATTAGAAACCCCTAAAATGATCAGTGTTTCTCTACTATATTATGCATGTATTATACATATAAACCTTCCTCTTGAATTATTCTATCTACTAAAAAAAACCGCATCAAAATCCGTTGCGTAGTTTTAAAGATTTAAGCATACATAGAGACAGACAGACAGCGGGAAGCGACTTTGTTTTATACTATGTAGTGATACACCTGCCACCTCAACTATTGTTACCAGGAGAAACTGGATGCAATCTGGACTTTAGGGCACCCCAACTCGGACAGGTTCGGTGAGAAGTTATTTTTTTATAAACCACCCAGAAGTAGGAGCTCTGCGAAGCGGGGCTCCGTCGACCAAGCCCACCCTCGACCATGCATAGAATATTTAAGGTTTGGTTAGGTGCCATTTCAGTTAGGTTAGAACTGTGACCATTAAACACGAAAATTAGGTCAGAAGAACTTTACGTAAAAAGAATTATACATACTGAAAATTATATAAAATAAACGTTTAGTATAAATGTTATTATATTAAAGGAAAATTATATGATATAAAACATTAGGTCATATGAATTTGAGTTATTTGATATTTCATATAGCATATCAAAATTATATTATATGAACGTTATTTCAAGTGAAATTAGAGCATTTGTTATTATACCAAACTGTATTAAACATCCATATGGCGCATTATATTTTTCTGCGGAAGCTTTGCGTTTAACGGGTGTAGTATGTGAGGGCACGTAATGTGCAACGCTGCGCTTGACAGCCCGACTGTGTCGCTGTCGCAGCGCTGCGCGGCAATCGCGGCAACCATCGCGTTATTGCGCTCGTGCACTCGAAGCGACGCGACGACGCCGGGACGTGCCGTTACACTGGCTAGCGGGACCGAGCCCGTCTGTGCACCACCGCACACGTTACAACTCTACCACTGCACCTAACAATATCACCATTGCCGGGTTTTCACTAAGCTGGGCTAAAAATCCCTAAGATGGTCAGCAATCGAACATCACTAATCCGATAACTTGGGACTTGGGTATCATGGCAAGGTAATTGCGTTTAACATACACATAATGTGTAACTATTATAGGTAGCTACCATTAAGGTTCTCTACGAGTACGGTATCGACAACGGTGTCGATCCAAAGCTATCATTACACGAACGAGAAACAAACGTACGCATAAAAGAGAGCTGCTAGTATAATTATGTGTTATTGTAGTAATGATAAATGTTACATACGACGTCCGGCAGTGCCCCTTCATTTGTATTACTTACCCAACATTTTAAACTTTACGTAGAGAGCAAGACGCGTAATTATTCTAAAATATAATTTGTACCATTACCGGCGACGCGCGACGCACCTCGCGCTGCACCTTTTGTACCATTACCGACGACGCGTAACGCACCCCACCCTGCACCATTTGTACCATTCCCAGCAATGCGCGACACACCCCGCCCTGCGTCATTTGTACCACTACCGGCGACGCGCGACGCACCCCGCCCTGCGCCATTTGTACCATTATCAGCGACGCGCGACGCACCTCGACCTGCGCCATTTGTACCATTATCAGCGACGCGCGACGCACCTCGACCTGCGCCATTTGTACCATTCGCGGCGACGCGCGACGCACCTGCCCTGCGCCATTTGTACCATTATCAGCGACGCGAGACGCACCTCGACCTGCGCCATTTGTACCATTATCAGCGACGCGCGACGCACCTCGACCTGCGCCATTTGTACCATTATCAGCGACGTGCGACGCACCTCGACCTGCGCCATTTGTACCATTATCAGCTACGCGCGACGCACCTCGACCTGCGCCATTTGTACCATTGCCGGCGATGCGCGACGCACCCGCCCTGCGCCATTTGTACCATTCGCGGCGACGCGCGACGCACCTGCCCTGCGCCATTTGTACCATTCCCGGCGACGCGCGACGCACCTGCCCTGCGCCATTTGTACCATTCCCGGCGACGCGCGACGCACCTGCCCTGCGCCATTTGTACCATTATCAGCGACGCGCGACGCACCTCGACCTGCGCCATTTGTACCATTATCAGCGACGCGCGACGCACCTCGACCTGCGCCATTTGTACCATTATCAGCGACGCGCGACGCACCTCGACCTGCGCCATTTGTACCATTATCAGCGACGCGCGACGCACCTCGACCTGCGCCATTTGTACCATTATCAGCGACGCGCGACGCACCTCGACCTGCGCCATTTGTACCATTATCAGCGACGCGCGACGCACCTCGACCTGCGCCATTTGTACCATTCCCGGCGACACGCGACGCACCCTGCCCTGCACCATGTTGAGGGCATACAGTCTTATTTATTTTTAACTTGATAAAATAAAATTCACCGATAGCTTCTGGCGATGTTGGACGGAACAACATCGCACGGCTTAAAAATATCTTTTTTAACAGCACTCTGTTAAATTATTTTATGCTGAACTAGTGAATTAAAATATATTCAGCTGCGATGGAACTTATCTGCGATGTTTTTATAAAATCTCGTAATTTCGTTCAGAGCTAATAGATAAGTAGAATTCAAGCATCTTAATATTTGAAATCATCATCACCAGAGCAGCCTAAAAAGGTAAACTCTAAAGACGACTTGTTAGCGGTTTACCTTTGTAGGCTACCGTGTGTCTGAGCTACTGCTTTATAAACTCAGTCTTAGAGTAAATAGGTGTTGCCACTTGTAGACTGAGCAAAAAAAAACTGTCGGAGGTACCTACCTACAATTTTTCCTGTAAGGAGATTAAGAACAATGTAGTTCAGCGTTTTGAAAGCTGTAATGTTTCCTGCGTGTGTGTTGTACCTACCCTGTACCATTAGCACACCACATGCCGTAACGTAAGGTACTTGCAGACCACAGCTGTAATGTGTCCTGCGTGTGTGTTGTATCTACCCTGTACCATTAGCAAACCACATGCCGTAACGTAAGGTACTTGCAGACAATAGCTGTAATGTGTCCTGCGTATGTGGTGTACCCTGTACCAGTGGCACACCACATGCCGTAACGTAAGGTACGTGCAGACCACAGCTGTACGCACAACGTAAGTGCATTCGTTTCGTGTTCTATATTCGTTATTCCGGTTCGAAGCCAAAGAGAGCACGATGCAGTGACAAATTAGCGTGTAGCGAGCCACGCCCGGCAGAAATACTTTCTGATTCGAGAGCAAGTAATAATATCATAATAATATCTACGATGGCGCTTGTCGTTAAGCACTAGGTATACTATATACACAGCATGGATGTATCGCCATCCGATGATTGACAGACTCTACATTAGCACGTCATTATCTCTGCTTTAATTAAGAATCGATTACGGTTAGCTACTCGTATTACAGACACAGCTAGTATAATTGTGCTTCAAAGCGGATACGATTGTATCATGTACTGAAGATATTAAGACAAGTGCTTTCATATTTCGTGGTAATCCCTCACTAATGAATTGACATTAAAAAAAAAATGGCGAGCAGATGTTAATAATAATCTATGAATACCAATTCGTTTCGAAACTGTGGTAATTTCTCGTTTGACCGTTTTTTGTTGAAACAGTCAACTGGAAGAGACTCTTCAACTGAGGATCTTCATAACATGCGTCTGATTTTGTTTTTTTTTTTTTCTTTTTTACGTAGCTATTAATGTAGACTATAAGGAAACGTAAATACTGTTTTTGGCAAATAAACATTATTTTATCTTATCATATCCAAACTATCCAAAAAACATCAGTAATTAATAAAGACTATCAAACGTTACAAACGTTGATATTACGTCTGTAGTTTATGGCAACTGTAGTTTTCTACAAGAGTTACCGTTGTAAAACAACAGCCACAACTCACAACACTCAGCCCGCTAGGCTAGGCTAGAACTGAGCTGGTTGGCAGACAACAGTTGGTATCGGTGCAGCAGCGCTTCCGCCTGTCCCGAACACTCCCGAACTATGCCAAGCTCTCCCGACTGGCGGCAACTTCGTCCTGCAAACAGCATGTTTTGCTATCAACACAACACTGTACAATGTGTGTAGTCCGTTTATACAAACTGAAGGTCCTTTTCAAGGTGAAAACTACTGATCCCCTATTGTCTGTAGCAAAGATGGAGTGCATTGATTGATCGCGGAGTGCTTTGATCTTAGATAAAGTGTAACAACAGTATGAAGTAAGTACCAAAGCGCCGTGACAGCAAACGTTAAATGGTAGTGTACTTTATTTTCTATGGACAAAATGCTGACATACCCTTTGAAATCTAACAAATACACTAAAGTACCGTACCTACATTTCTCAAATCCCTACAAAGTTCTGTCACTATCCGTTTTCAAAGGAATTCATAGAATAGGAAAATGTTGCCAAAGGTTTCACTCACACAATGGGATGAAAGAGAAACACATTTGTTACTAGCAAATGCATATTGAGCGGAAGTGATCGGAACTGTTTGAAAGCGAACAACCCGATCCTGAAAAAAAACACCGATGATAACTCTAATAAAATTAATAACCTATGGTCTGTTCCAAAAGTATCTAATGAAAATGTAATTAAATGGATCAGGGTCCTATTTCAATATGACCACGTCAATTCCTTAGCTAATACGCGTTCATTTCGCGTGGTTTCGTTCATTTTGTCATAGATAATACGGCCCCAGAAAACGTACCCGTGGATGCCGCTTTGTAGTGCCATTAACAAATGGAGTGCTTTGATTTGTTAATTTGAGTAATTAAAATACAAAATTCTAATTTTAAATCACCGTCAACATGTTTTTCATATGACAATTGAGGATAATTTTATAAAATCAATTCTCGTCGATGATTATCAATTGCAATTTCAATAATATTTTATTCAACAGTCATTCTTAGAAAAGTTGTGAGATAATTATAAAGTAAAACCATCTAAATACATATGTAAAAGTATGTTCTGTATGGCATTACTTATTTCCTTTAGAGACTGATTGCGTAAGAATTTAGCCTGAATAGGGTTTGTTTACACGTTTATCCGATACTTGAGGAACATACATTACTTACTGTGAAGTCAGGTCAAAAATAGTTAACTTATTCGAGAACGTAGTTATTTCTAGAAACACCTCTGATTTTTCACAAGCACTATTCTCTTTCCTCTCAGAATTTATTTCCGTCCCCAATCATAGTTTTATTCGCATAAAGAGCTGCTCTCACTCCGAGGGCGAAATATTTGTGACAAGAAAAGTTCTCGAAAGGATTTCTAATACATTCTCCATTTGGAATGAGATTAAGATTCAGATTAATTTATTTATTGTATTGAGTTTCCTGACGTCTGAGTTAAAGCTATATATAATGCACTTCTGGAGAGCCGTCCTACTACAATTCAATAAAACGTTTAGCACTGGCTCCACTTTGTGACCAGTTTAGGAAATGGTAAGCCTGTCCAGCTGTACACTCACAGTCTGTAGTTTAAAGAAAACAGAGACTACCTGTATTTACAATCTTCACACATAGGTATAGCAGAAACATTACAGCTAAGGGCGGGTTGTTTCACGTCCACTTGAGGCACGCGTATTCGTCTTTGTATGTACAAACGTAACCGAGTTACGTGTTTACTCGTTGATGTTCTATGTGGATGAAAAAATAAGGCCGGAAACAGAAACTGGAAGCATTGCCGCGACGAAAGCTCTATGTTACAGGGGCGGTGTACACAAAGTTGTCGGCAAGGAATGCTATCACTCTGACTGGCTGCAAGATAACGATCGCCTAAATTACTATTTTTCATAATAGGAGTTAAAATGTCACCAACTGCGCAAATGCACTTTTTAACCGACTTCTAAAAAATAGGAGGTTATATGTTTTTTTATGTGTGCTCACCGATTTCTCCGTCAATTTTGGACCTCTTTTGAAGTTAGAGTGTTTTAACAATACTTGCGGGACTGAGACGAGCATAATTCTTGCAAACTATGCCCAAGTCCCATCTAGTATATTAATTATATAAACAGCGACATGATTACAGATGTATCGTTACACTAACCGCCCTCCAGCGGCGCGTTACTACTCGCCTAATGAACTTAGTTTGTGAAAGTACTCGTTAGAATGGTGGCACTGCAAGGACCTGGGACTTCTACAATATTTACTATCCGTTGTTAGTACGTATTATCACAGAAGTTATTACAGTTACTAAAATATTTAAGCAATGTTGTAGCGTCGTTAAACTGAAGACTTTCAGTATACATATAAAAGCTCCCTTTTACTACTGTGAAGTCGTGCTCAGTGATCATCTTCAGAATTTTCTTTTTTCCGAATATAAGGAAAGATAATTATAACATAACTTACAATAAGTGGCGAGTAACATACAGTACCGGTCAAAAGTTTTCGATCACAGGTATATTTTTTTTAATTACACAATTTTGTAAATAAAAAATCAGTATTACTTGACTATAACCTTATTACTAATTCGTACATGAAAATAGATTAATATTAAATGAGTTGTATTTAAAAATTTCACAGTATTTTAGACTCTACAAAATATCCCCCTTTTAGCTTTTATAACGGCAGTAAAAACTTTTGGCATTCTTTCAATCTTTTTTTTAATGCATTTTCTGAAATTTGAATCCCAACAAATTTTTCAATATTCCCAGACTTACTTTTGATTTATTGGCTGCATTTTTCTTACATTTTTGTCTAACTCAGCCTATAAAAACTCGATAGGGTTCAAGTCGGGAGACTGTGAAGGCCTAATCAATTTTTAAGCTCACCTTGATTTTCTTTAACGGCTAAATAATTTCTACATATTTCAGACGAGTGTTTAGGGTCATTATCCGGTTGTAGAATAAAACCTCGTCTGATTATACGTTTTCCAGAGGGAATGGCATGATGCTGTAAAATTCTGTGATAATACTCTTTATTAAATATTCCCTCAATACGAACTAGATCTCCCGTTCTGTGACCACCAAAGCATCCCCACACCATGACTGACCCACCACCGTGTTTAACTGTTGGTACTACGCACTGATTCGCCATTCGCTCTCCAACCAAACGTCGAACATACGGTCTACGTTTTGAACCGAATATTTCAAACTTTGATTCATCGGTAAATAAGACCTTTGTCCACTGACCATATGTCCAATCTATGTGTTTTTTAGCCCACTGTAGCCTTTTAAGTTTATTTTCTTTACGCAAAAGTAGTTTCTTCGCCGCTATGTGTCCTTTCAGCCAGTGTTCACGCAAACGGCGTTGCACTGTTGATACTGATACGGGTGTCTGTCGACAAACATTCAGTTCTTCGCGTATCTCTGGCGCTGTGCGTATTTGCTGACGCTTGCTTTGAACGCAGATGAATTTGTCTTCACTATCAGATGTGACTCTAGGTCTCCCAGAATGGCGACGATTATCGTACGATCCGGTCTCTCGCACACTCTGTAGCGTGTACACTACCGTATACTGACCTACCTTCAATTTGAATGCTATTTTTCTCGTACTACAGCCTTTTGTGTGTAATGCTATTATAGCTGCACGTTTTTCTTTACTCAGTTCCATCTTTCGACCCATTTTTGAAAAGTTATATACATAAAATTAGGACACGAATGAGCTTATCAATATTTTTCACTTTAAAATTAAGATTAAAAAAAAAATGTTACGTAAAACCAACGTATAGTAGTACATCGCGATTGAACATGTATCAAACTTTATTATCTCTCTACAAACATAAAACGATTTAAAGCTTAATTTCGAAATTTTGATTTAGAAAGTCACTCGAAAAAAACTACGTTTTGGACTGATGCTAAAGCGCTTAGTAAGTTAACCCATATGTAAGGAAACAAATTCCTCAGGCTTTTCATACCAAACTTGTTGTGACTTGTTGCGCAATATTTTGTAAATAGTGCGCAAAATGAGTAATCGCCTGCGGTATTTTTTTTACATTATCTATAATTTATGAAAGTGATCGGAAACTTTTGACCGGTACTGTATATATACAACGTGTACCGTTAAATGCGCAAAACCTCACACACCCCAACTGATTTTTAATTCAATTGACCTATTTCAGAGAGAAAATAAGTCATTAAAAAATTGCAAAGGTTTTATGTGCTGTTTTAGTTTTACTGGCCATTCTGATCGTTTCTTGCGTCTGCGACGACGCTTTATAGAGGGATGTGTCGTCACCGGGCCGCTGCGCCGCGCTCACATTGGTTTACTTGACCTATTAATAAATAGACACGGCAACGTTTTTAATGAAGATTTTTTGAAAATTGTGACCTATATTAAAAAGTGGTTCAATTAATTGTGCTCATTATTCTGATCAACCTATTTTCAGGTTTTGCGCATTTAACGTTACACGTTGTATATTCTTGAAGCCAACCTCTGGGCCGACTGAATTTATATTGCTATCGACACGTTAAGCAGAAATAGGTAGGTAGGTAGGTACTTATCCACAATCAATCAAAAGTCCACTTTAACAAGTAAAGTTTTCCTCACGTATTTTTATCGCCTTGGTCTACAGTCTGGACGTCACATAATTAAGCTCATTATGATACATTCAAGTATGTGTTTCTGTTTTGTCAAAATATGTACCAAAGTCAAAGCATTTATTTTAAAAACACCATTCAATCGCAGGCCCTTTTGAATTATCAATATTATTATATTTTTTTTATTTTTTTATTACATATCTCTGGGCCATGAGGTCCCGGCCCTTTGGAAGGCGTACGAGGTGATGAAGCCAATTCCCACAGGCCCCTTAGGAGATTGTAATGAAATGCGGCACCATCCGACAATTATCCCTATATGCACTATGCAAGTCTACCCAAGGACAACCCCCGGTTGGTGTAGAACTATTGCAGGATATGGAAAATTAAAAAGTTCGACTATAGGTTTGGGTGGCTACAGTGGGTTGGTTTCCAAGAACTATGGAAGAACTATGGCCCCTGCCTGAACAATGTTTTATATACACACGTATAAAATGGCAGGGGTGACTTGCACACTCAATAATGGGCCCCCGTAAAACTGTCGCTAGCACATAGTGACGTAGCGACAAGAGGGCAACATGTTCTGAGGTGCTTGAGGAGTGGAGAGGTATTCCACGGCTTTCAGAACAATCCCAGAGCCCGGAAGATGGTCAAGATCCCTACGAGCACTTACTGGAATATTTCCTTCTCCCGAGCCCGTTTGCTCTTGCGAATCTCCACTCAAACCGGCCAATAAAGGCAAGAAAGAGTTGGGAGCTCTGTTCCTCGTCAATGTTCACTCCAGCCGGCCAATTAAGGCAAGCTAGAGGTGAGGAACAAGACTACTCCCGGGAGATAGGGTTCGTGGGCTCGCTACTGAACCTTTATGATCCTTCAACAGCTCTTAAACATCGTGCTTTCTCTGCTCCCAATCTGTTGATTCTGTGTGGTCACCTCCTCTTCTTTCTCCAACCTCAAATTCATTCTTCCTAAATCGAGTTAGCCACGATTCCACTGTACGTTGACTGTAAGCTTGACCACCTAATAATTGCACTAGCTGTTTGTGAATTTGCTTCGCAGTCGAGCCGGGATCCACACCAAACTTAATAAAAAACCTCTGCTGATACTCGTCGATCGAATTTTTTAATTGCTCTTAATCCATTTTCAAGTAAAGGAGGTCAACAAAAGCTCATACAACTTTGCCCAAACATGTACCCCGAAAAGTATTTTTATACTTAAATAATTTAAAACTACATAATAAATTATTAAAAGTTTTAATAACCTGTAACATACCTAATTAAATCATGTGGCAACTTTGCATGTATGTATTATGGTACTATTGCGTTACATTTGGTTGACACTCGGGTTGATATTAGGAGTAATTATTCTTTGGACATTATTTCGTAGGTAAATGTCATTCACATGTCATTCCGTTCGTTCTTCGTTTATGGGTAGGTACTCGTCTATTGTTCGATTGTGTTATTTTGTTTAATAACTTGGCTATTCTTTCTGGTATTCCATTTGTCACCTCACGATTTGTTTCATGACAATACTGTGAAACCGAAAACTTGGCTATTCATTCTGGACTTGTTACCTCATGATTTGGTCCCTGTTCTGACGGAATATAAGCATCCTTTCTTATGTTAGGTAGGTACATAACTTTGCCTAATGAAAATTGATTATACAATGAGAGTTATTATTGAATTCAGATTGAATTATAATATAAAAATATTAGAAACGAAAAAAAACAACATTTGCCGAAGCTGGAACTTGACAGTTTTTTTTTTATTTTTATAGATAAGGTAATGGAACAATGGATAAGGTAGTAAAGTTGTGCTTGTGCCGATGATAGTGCCAAAATGGCGTGCTTTTTATTATGTTAAAAGTGATTTTATTCTCGTCCCAAAAAAATAGTCGTCGTAAAAAAAATATATAAATGCAATATTATTCAACGTAATCTAGTGTATTTTAGGCCACTGAGTGTACCTTGGTACTTCGTTTGGGCAGATTTTGGTGACATCCTTTAGAATTGAAATGCAGTAATAAACACGTCTATCGTCTATTTATACTCTGGTGTTACAAAAGGTTGTGCAATGCATCCGTTCTCGAAATATCACGCTACATGTCACCACAAGTTTGGTGTGAACAACCTAATATGTCAATATTAGAGCTACTTTCATTCCTCCATACTACTTAATATTATTACAACTTTTATGATGTGAACATAAACAAGTGCGTGGGTTCGTCTCGCGACGTGGTTTATTGTACCATAAAGTAACGTAAACTGTCGTGATTGTGCACTTTATGGCACGCCACGTAAGATGGTAACTTCGCACTATTAGATAACGTAGGCGGCATCCCCCGACGATACAAAACTTGCCTCCTTGTTGGCGTCGAGCCTCCAGCTGCGGCCGTCCACACATCTGTGGTATGGCCCATCTCTCGCACTAAACTAAGGAACTTACAACTAATAAATGCCAACCTACTGTATACTAAAACTTTAATTAATCAGACATCTTTTTCAATTATCTTTTTTTCTTTTTAGGACCCGGTTTATATAATAAGCTCGATAGAATACTTAATATGTATAGTGCCAGTTACAAACATTGTAGTCTGAACATACGCGAATATTTGGGTAAACTTGATTACACAGACACAGAAAAACTTCTAGAAGTACTTCAATAATGATGTAGTTTTTAAATTGGTATTTTTTTATTAGTATTTAGTACCTACTATATGTAGGATAGTATTATTTCAAAATTTAACTAACTGTAGATAAATATAATCAGCTCATCGAATAGTATGGGGATGGCCTGAAACACAGGTTTTTAATAACCTAGCTCAGGCAGGTCGCCACCAGTGGTCTCGAACGTCGTAGAGTGAGATCGGTAGATCGGTAGGTATTTGACAAAAAAATACAATATTCAATCAAATTCGTTTATTTATAAAAAAAAAACTTATGTGAGCCCATATCGGTAGAAATACCGAAAAATCGGTAGCTTCGAGACCACTGGTCGACACAAGTTATAATGTCAGTACCAACGCATCTTTCATAGATAATTAAAAACGTGTAAATTAAACTAGTTTTTATACAGGGTGTAACGGAAGGGGGGTATCAACCCTGAAGGAGGTGAATGTGCTCATGAAACTCAACAAAGAACATAGGTCGAAATATGAAAAAAAAATTTTTCCCTCCCTTACAAAACTGACTACCAGCTGATTGATTTACTATGGGAGGGCCAAATTTTTTTTTCATATTTCGACCTATGTTCTTTGGGGAAAGTTGTTCAGTTTCATGAGCACATTCACCTCCTTCAGGGTTGATACCCCCCTTCCGTTACACGCTGTATAAGTATTTAAGCCAATTTATTAAGAACCTGGTACTACTGAGTATTTATAATTTTGAAAATCTTTTACTTTGTAAAAAGACCTAATTTTTTTTTTTTGTTTGCTGAGTTTTATTCGACTCAAGAGTCGCCTAAATAAACCCGAAAGTTGTCCGCACATAGCCGCAAATCACTGTTCTATTTGAACTTACAAAACACTACTCGTAGATACTATTATTATTATTATACATTTAATTATTACACCATGGTACTGGTACTGGCAGATACATCTGTTACATTCGGGTAACATTCGGTGGCAGCCCTAGGTGTGCGGGTAATCCAGGTGTTTTCATTATCTCGCAGCGCGTGCCGCCCGCGAGACTGTCTGTGTCTGTCTCGCTATCGCTACACAAACACCGGTGACGACACTTGCCACCTTACCACCCAGGAGCGCAGTCAACACTGTTACAGGCTACCATAAAACACAAGACATAAAGACGTGCATAGAACACAAAAGTGACGAAACGCGACGAATGATACTAACTCAAGAAGCTATAAAGTAGGAGTTTCGTAACTTGTAAGTCTGAGATTATAAAACAGAGTAATGCTCGTATGTAGAATTGAACGTTAGTAAGCAGTAAACAGACAGCAACATGAAGTTCTTCGTGCAACGACTCAACGCGATAGAATAGCGTTGCTGAAATAGCTCACGAGAGCATTCGTATTAAACGAATAGAATTCCATAAATCCTAAGACATCTGGAAGTTGAAGTAAAAATTTTTTTCTGGCCTGCTTTAACTGCAAATGTGAAAGCAAGCTGGGGCTTACGTAACGCATCTTTGTGTTTAGTACCAGGTGTAGTATATTTACTGCGCGAGCGGTTGAATCGAATCGTTTTCATATCATACTCCAGAAAAGGTCGCACGGTAAGTACCTATAAGCTAGCTTGGAAGGAGACGTCAAACTGGCGATTATGCCGCAGTCTCTAGGTAGCAGCGAGCATGACGTTTTGGGACTGTGGTGGCCGATTGGGAAACATTCCCGCGAACATCTGCACAGCTCAACATAGGTTGTCTCCACTTATCGCGTATAAACGAGCCTTCTCCACCAACTCAACATTGGAGTAGTTTTCCGTCATCGTGCCGTATTTAAAACGAAATTAAAGGAGCACAGATTGGGCAATCGCGAAAGACGTGCTCATGACGGCGACATCAATCACACTAGTTGATGTGTGAGCGTGGCCTGTTGGGGCTTAGGCAGGGGAGCTGGCGGCGGTGAGGGTGCACGTGCGCAGGGGTAGGCATGGTATCGTATAAGCTGCTGCGTTTTTATGTATGTGTAAAAGGGCAGTTACAGTGTGGTATCACACAGGCCGCGTTTTAACATGCGTGTCCAATACATGTCGATTTAAGAAAATTAGAAAAAAAAATTAAAAAATACCTACTTATTTTATTATTGATTCGAGTCGAGAATCTTTAGCATAGTTACCTCTTTAAATTTGAAAAGGATGCAAAACGACACCTTGTATGATACTAGCTGCTGCGCGTCGCTTCGCGCGCTTGGACGTCGGAGAGGAACGCGCTGCCGGGACAAAACCTATGTTGCCTATATCCTTATAACATCAGCTATCTGCCAGTGAAAGTCACTCCAGCCGTTTCGGATATTAGGCGGAACAAACAGACAGACAGTCAATATTATTTAGCACAGAATAGTCAAGGTTACAGTCATAAGCAAAGACAGAATTCAATCAATTATACCTATTGCCTGCGAGTTCTATTCAATGTTGATCGTGGATTTTGTTGAACTGGGAACGTTCACCGCTTGATTTCCGTTCTATGTTCGCCAAAGTTCGGGAATTCTTTGAGACTAAACCACCGTTTAGTCTCACAGAATTCCACGTTCAGCACTTGATTCCCGTTCGCGGTTTGCCAAAGTCTGGGAATTTTGTGAGGCCAAACACTGAGAACGTTCAACGCTTGATTCCTAGGACGGTTTTGTTCATTGATTACTCGTTGAGTAGCCAACCTACGTATGTCATTGCTGTGCAAAAGTCGCAGCCGTTTTGCTGTAGCAGACTGCTGAGAAAGCTGATTTGTTTTTCTATGCATTTTATTAATGTATGAAAGGTAAATTACTTTTTTAATTGAAATAGATTAGGTAATTTAAAAAATGGTGAAGACAAAAAGAAACGTTGAAAAAAGTATCGAAATAATACCCAAATAGACAATTACTACAAAATCAAATTATGTACTTAGATAAGTGCCTATGTGGAATGGCAAGTAAGTACCTATTTACTTAGCTAAGAAATAATTGAAAAAAATGTAGAAATTAACAAAATAAAACTTATTACTAACTTATTTTATTTAAAAAGTATTATTATACGATGAGATATTGCAAAAACAAATTTTTAAAAGCAGTTCGCTGAGCACCCCTTAGAGAGCCGACCACGCGTCTAAGCCGCTTGGCGTGGTACCCCGCAGCGAGCCGACCACGCGGCTGAGCCGCCTGGCATGGTACCTCACAGAGAGCCGACCACGCGTCTGAGCCGCCTGGCATGGTACCTCACAGAGAGCCGACCGCAGAGCTACCGGCGGCCGGCCGACGCCCTCCCCCTCATGAACGGGCAGCCGTTCATGAGGGGGAGGGCGTTGCGGAGTTATTAAACTATGATATCTCCTATATATAACATGTAACTTTAAATGCGCAAAACCTCAGACACCCCAACCGATTTTTAATTCAATTGACCTATTTCAGAGAGAAAATAAGTCATTAAAAAAATTGTAAAGGTTTTATGTGCTGTTTTAGTTTTACTGGCCATTCTGATCGTTTCTTGCGTCTGCGACGACGCTTTATCGAGGGAGGAGTCGTCACCGGGCCGCTGCGCCGCGCTGACATTGGCTTGCTTGACCTATTAATAAATAGACACGGCAACGTTTTTAATGAATATTTTTTGAAAAATGTAACCTATATTAAAAAGTGGTTCAATTAATAATTAATTGAACCACTTTTTAATATAGGTTACATTGTTAATTAATCACATTTACATTATTCTGCTCGTTATTCTGATCAAACTATTTTCAGGTTTTGCGCATTTAACGTTACACGTTGTATGTAGGTATGTATGTATATATGTATTTCTTGATAAATGAACTATCTTGCACAAAAAATATTTTTTGATTCGAACCAGCAGCTCCTGAGATTAGCGCGTTCAACCAAACAAACAAACAAACTCATCAGCTTTATAATATTATACGGGGTTATGGCAACTCTTCAACATCCTCACGCCTGTAATATACAGGCGTTATGTTGAAAAGTTGCTATAACCCCGTAGTTGCAATAGCCCTGGTTCACCGTAGTAATTTTTTTTTTTTTTAATAATTACTCTTGAAATTTGGTACCCAGAGCCGCAATAGAACATTTGTAGTGCTGATACATTATCTAGTAATAATACGACACCGTTTGTTTTATTGTTTTATATCACTTTTTTTTTAATTAGTCTAATTGTAAAACAACTCGGTATTTTATTTAAAGAAATCAAAACTATTCATAACTTTTAGGGCAACTGAATTATGGTCATGCTGTAGAAACATTTTTTTGTTGGAAATGACGTCCTTTATCTCCCTATTTCGTTTGATCCACGTCTTTTTGGGCCACCCTGTTTAGTATAGATGAGTATTTCGTACCCTTCTTTGATGCCATTCGATAGCGCGCATCTGGATACGAACGTTATTGGGTGCCCAATAACGTTTCAATCACTTCATTTTCGATCACTTTTGTTAAAAACGACTATGAAGTTCTCAATGTGAAATAGAGTTTTTTTGCTTAATTCGCCCCATTTTGAATGCCATTCGATAGCGCGTTCCTAAATACAAATAAATGATTTGATTTGATTTGATACGTCTTATGACACATTTTCGTAAAAGGGACCATGAAAATATGCTAATTTAATGGACTATGAATAAAAAAACTACTTTTTGCTTATTCCGCTCCGTGCACCTAATTACAATTTTTGGACACCAAATTCTTGTCAAGAGTTGAGTCTTGAAAATGAAAACAACTTTTTTGCTTATCTCACCCCATCATTCGTGAGCTCACCATCTGGCGCGCGTTGCACTGACACAAACAGTTGTTAATATCGGTTTACGTGTTAAACATGTGTGTTAAACCCCAATTTAACTCGTTCACAACGTATTACGAAGAAATCATAATTCGGTATGAAGCTATTAGTTTGATTGTTCCGGGTAGCCGCGTTATTGTTTACGTCAACGACCGCGACCCGACACCAACAGAATTTGTCTTTTTTTTCAAAATAGATTACTATTTTGTGGGGTTTTAATCTAGGAAAAAAAGACACACAAGAAACATTAGTTTTGACAAATAAAATACTAGCTTTTAAAAACAATTATCAATAGAATTAGCATCAAAAATATTATTAAAATCTCGATTATGATTGTAAATGTTTGCTTAGTCAATCCCTAGTATCAGGTGGGATGACACTGACAGCTCACTCCACGCTCACTTCACCCAAGTGTTCACTGTGAGATGGTTACAGATTCGCACTGCTGGACCGCCATCAACATGAACCCGCTCAACACGAGCAGCGCATGATCTGTGCGTTTTATTAACGTTTCACGAGTGAGCTGTCCAGGCCGACGCAAATCATCATAACATATCCAAAATGATCACGAATTTTGGAACGCTCCGGTGCGTTCACATCTAGTTTCTAATTCTTTTAATATCGACAGTGCCTCATGTTTTAAATATAGTTTTAAGCCGAGCGGCTATTTTCAGCTTGCAGTGAAAAATGAATAATGCGGCAAACAGCATCCATCTTCACACCACGCGAGAACTGTTCGATTGATAGTAATGTGTTTATTGACGAACAGTGTTCAGTCCACGCTCAGTCGTAACTCATTTTACTCAACCGCCTCCGCAACAGTGATGCAGTCATGACCAGTTTATTTATAAATGAGGTTAGGGCCCTACGTATACACACTCAGTTATATAAAATGGACGGTTTTATTTAATCCGCTCGCTCATGTTCGCAGACAGCCTTTACAAGAAATCTCTGTTCTCAGTTGAATGCACTCATAGCTGCAGCGTCTCGAGTTTATTTTATTTTCCAGCTAACTCCCGAGCTGCGAGTACCAGGCGACCAGTGTTTGTAAAGAGTTCTTCTTTCAGTTTACGTTTCGTTGCGCTTTCGCCGCATCCTTTTTGATTTTGCCTTTTGAAGAATCAGTAATGGAAAATGGTCTGTTTCTGTCAGAGAAGAGTCTCCAGGACATCGTAACGCTGATGAAGGAGACCGACCCGGACGACGTGCCTGAATTCGTGGCGAAGAATCTGCACAAACTGCCTCCCGTCACGTTCGACCACGTAGATGTCACCAGGCTGCTGAAGGACATCACTCCTGAAGCAAAGCCAGGCCGAGATGCAACATCTGTTGGAGGCATCCAATAACACCATCAGTGATCTACGAGCAGAAGTAGTGTTATTGCGTAATGCAATTTCCGCAAGTAGGTCACCTATTGACGCCGCCACAAACGTGAACACGCGTCGCGAGGCACAAAACGCCTCCATCTGCAGTTTCGAGTCGGCGAGCTCGAATGCGTCACCAACTGCCGAAAATGCATGCATTGCAAAGCGTGCCGTGGCCGTCCCTGCCTCGACACAGGTGGAGACAACGATGTGTGTAGGTTTGTCGACCCCCAAACGAGCCTACGCAGCAGTAGCCGCCGCTAATAAGCCTGCTGAGTCGCAATCGCAAAACTCGCAGGTAAAACAAGCGGAAAGACCAAAAGGGGGTAAGCGAAGCCGGTTTAAAACCAAAAAGGTTGTGATAAGACAGAATCCAGGGAAGGACACGAGCGACAAGGATGGTTTCATCAAGGTGGAGAAGAAGAAGAAGAAGCCTCCTTGTCGGAACCAGTGCGGCACCGCGCCGGCAGGACCCAACATGCTGCTGCGTCCAGCAATCCCGACGACGCTGCTGTACGTGTCCAGACTGCACCACTCCACGAAGGTTGAGGAGATCGTGGAGTATCTGCGTGTGAAGACCAACTGGACTTTGAGGGTCGAGAAGTTGGAGCCGCGTCACAACACAAACTTCAAGTCGTTCGTGGTGCGTGTTCCGACACATCATCTCGAGAAGTTCCTCAAGGAAGAGTTCTGGCCGAAGGATGTTCTGTTTCGCCGGTTTCATGGCCGGCTACATGACACCAGTCAGCGAAACACGACGCCGAAACTTCGTGTACAATAGTTATTAGTTTGTTATGTTGTATGTATTTATAGTATTTTTAAGTCACATATATATTTTATAGTATTATATTAGGTCATCCCACTTCCAGTGTCATATTTTTTTATTATTATTATTTTACAAAAACTGACTACTATACTATATAACCTTGTGACACTAATCAATAATCTCCACTACTATTAATCACTCGCTCCCAGACTGCTGGCAAATCTTGAACACCATTTAAAGTACCACTTTTATTTAATTCATCAATAATGCTCTTTAGTTTAATATCTAACTCCTTTTTGCTATTGTATCGAGTACCCGACAATTTCCTCTTCACATGGCCAAAACAATTGAAATCACAAGGACGCATATCCGGGGAATATGGCGGCTGAATAATTTCAATCCATCCTTTATCTTCAATTAAATTCTGAACTATTTTTGATTTGTGCTGTCTGGCGTTATCGTGTAAAATTATAGGACTCGTTATATGATGTTCGTCTGCCCAAATAGGAATATTTTCTTCTAAAAATGACTTATATCGCTCTCCAGTCATAGTTGTATTTTCATCATAAGTTCTCCAAAAAGCAATGCCTCTGACATCCATAGCTACTATTAGTAGTATTTTTCGTTCATGTAGCTCTGCACGTGGTAAATGTTCAACTGAAGTGCCCGGTTCCACCCAACATCGTGACTGATGTCTTTGACGAGGAGTATAAAATTCGACCCAAGTTTATCTATTAAGTATATTTTTAGTAAATGGCTACGCGCAGTTTCATAATGAAACTCCTTCTGGTCCGTGTTCTGAGTGTGGGGCACCCACACTGCACTTTTATTGACCAGACATAAATCCTCCGTGAGTACTCTATGTATAGTGGAATGAGGAATGTTAAGTTGAGTGGAGAGATCACTGACACTGACCCTACGTGACTGACGAAGTGCTTCCTTGATTTTATCCCTTGCTTCTAATCTAGTCGATGATAATGATCGAGGTGCTCGCGGCTCATCTTCAGCTGTGGTTCTTCCTTGTTTGTACATTTCAAGCCATCGCTGTACGGTTCTTTTATTTAAGGCGTTACGACCAACACACTTTACCAGTAAGTCGTGCGCATCTCCTCCAGAGTAGTTGAGTAAAGCACTAAACTTTAGAAATATACGTTGCTCCACTACATTAATAGATTTTTTTAAATCTTCCATTTTAAATCAATGCACGTCTTGACAATACAACACACCAAATTAAACTAACATGATTGTACAAGACAACACATGTATTAACTATTGCATACCATTGCGCAATACATAAATATTGGAAATAAAAAATATGACACTGGAAGTGGGATGACCTAATATTTGTAATACTTTTTATGTATTAGTTTATAAGTATTCTAATATTTGTAGTAGTACGTATTGTTTTTACCATGGGCCCTAGTTGCCTGAAATAAAGGAATAAATAAATAAATAAAATAACGTTGTTTTTAAAATTCGTAGATTTCGTTGTAACCGCAACATGCGATGTTGAGCTCTGCGGCGAACTGCTCGAGAGCTGTGGTCTGGGCCAGGCGAACTTTTTGTATAAACACAGAACGTTTTATGTGCGCTGAGTCTTGAGGTTAAACAGAGAAACATTTCTAAATAAATATATAAGAAATATTTATAAAATTCCAACAAAACCGCTCTCATGTTCTGTAATTTTAACTTTTGTAGAAATTCTCCTAAACACTGAAAATTTTTTACTGAACTTTCAATTAGTTTTACAATAACTTGTACTATGTTTTTTTATATAATACCAGAAAACTATTTTCAACTATTTTTGAAAACATGACCTCTATGCGCTGTTTCAGTAAATATCGTAGTTGAGTAAGTCCCACACACAACTCTGTAGGTATTCATAGCTCACCTGCCCACACTATTGCACGAGTCTCAGACTGAGTGTAACTCCGTGATGTAACAGACCGCTTGCCGCTCGTCTGCCATCGCCGCGGTATTCAAAAACCGTAATCTTTCAACCCCATTAAAGAATAGGGCACCATACAACAAAAAGAGAAGGTCTGATAGTAACCACACGCAATAAAAAGCGACTCATAAACAATTAGTGCAAACGACTGATGAATTGACGATACGAGTTGAATATGAAATGCCCATCCATTTAAATGCTGAGCTCTTTCAGAAATTGTACGTACAGAGGGTCACAAAAGTCTTCGTACACCCAAATAAATGAACAATTCAATAAAAAATATTAATATTATTTAAATCAATCTAATACTAGATCAATACTTAGTGTGTCCTTTGTTGAGGACAAAACTGGTTACTTATGTTGAAGAAGTAAGATAAAAAAAAACGATAACTAAAAAAACTGCTTCACAAAAGTTTTCGTACAGCTTATTTACTACACAAAAAAACAATGTACCATAAACTAATATTTTGTAGGCCCTTCTTTTGCGTCAATTACAGCTTGTAGTCGTCTGGGCATTGACATAACTAAATTTTATTATTTATTTATTTATTTAAACTTCTCGCACAGAAGGTACAAAAGGTACAATTTTCTGTGATGTCTGAAGTTATATGATATTTATTTTTAATTATGTGTGCGTGACTTGGCTATCGCATTAGGTTTAGACCTGTAATGATAGTTTTAAGGCATAAATAAAATTTAAATAAATAAATAAATAAATAAATATCAGCCCAGTTTCTCTTTTAATGAACTTTTATCAGTGATAGCAACACTGACTTTAGGTTTTCGTGGACGTCGGTCTAATGTGTTCCAGAGATGTTCAATCACATTCAAATCACTAGATTTGATTGTGGATGGAATTCAAATATATTTGTAACATTTTTCTTTAGCTAGTTCGTCACAATCATTGATTTATGTTTGGGATCATTATCTTGTAATAATATTCCGTCTCTTTTCAGCTTCAAACGACGGGCGCTCTGAAGTAAAGTATGGCGCAATATCTCGAGGTAGCTACATCGAAGCATTCATGTTCCCTTCAATCCCCAAACCACAACCCCCCACCTCCACCATATTTAACCGTAGGAATTATATTTTATTATTTTAGCTCTTCATTTGCTTTGCGCCATACTAAATCACTATCCACTAAATCACTATCTATTCTCATTTGTAAATAAAACTTATTTCCAAAAATTAAAACCTTTATCCTTATAAGTAAACGGAAAATTTATACACTTTTGTCGAATAATAGAAAAAATAAATGGCCTTTTCCTTGGTTTTCGTGCATGGTAACCGTGGTTTCTCAAAATTCTGCGAATATTTTCGGGATGAACATTATTTTTAATATGAAACGCGAGCTCAGCCGCCTCTGCTGCACTATTCGTTGGAGTTCTTTTCATATCTTTCATGAATGCACGAATATCACGATCGTTTAGTACTCTAGGTCTACCCGATCGATGCTTATTTAATACCGTACCTATTGTTTCAAACTTTTTTATGATCGATTCCACTGTTGACCGCTTTTATTTCACTATTTTAGCGATTTCAGCATAAGATTTTTTTCTTGTCTTAGTTTTATTATTAAAATTCTTAGATTCATAGGAATCTCTTGTCTTTTTTCTTTCATATTGGATTTTAATAAATATAATAAATATACGCAATAGATATTCGTTCACTTAGCAGTAACGAACGACAACTGAATAATCGCAGCGTAACTCAACGTCATGACATGACTCCATAACTCGAAACAAAACACGTTCATTCGACTGTATGAAGACTTTTGTGAAGCAGTTTTTTTGTTTATCTATTTTTTGTATCTTACTAAATACGCAATCGCCCAATATGAAGATCGCTGAGTTGCTGCCCTACATTTTGTGCAACAGGTCGAAGTACAAATGCAAGTGCAGTGAAAGTGACGTCAATGAACATTTTCTTGTAGAATATAATTTAAATAATCTATTATTCCATAATCAGACTTCGATTAGGTCTCATCTCTTTTATTTTATAAGTAATTAATGTACTTTTAATAATTAAATCTTTAATTAAATATTTTCCTAAGTTAATTTGGTTTTTTTCGATCCTCTGACTGCAGCTAACGTAATTTACTAATTTGATATGTGGAACTTGTTTTTTAAAATAAATGATGATTGCGCTATCATTTTATGTTATATTTATTTAGATATCATAATATAAAGATTTATTGGTAAGGTGTTCATTAAGTTGGGTGTACGAAGACGTTTGTGACCCATTGTACATATGGTATACTCTTAACGAATGTCATGATACATATAGCAACTATTAGCGACCTTTATTTGACTTAAAAGTCCCACTGAATTGATGATGTAGATCATACCCCTACGTTTAGATTGACGCAAGTTCTATTTTATTTAGTAGACGCAGGCCGTGACCCTATTTACCTTCTATGTGTGCCTGTGTGGTGGTAACACGGATGCAACAGTAACGTGTCTCTCAATACCGTTCCGAGTTCTACTTATCTGCCTCAACGTCAGTAACGTGAGTGATGTTCCGAGGAGGTTGGGGAACCAGTGGCTTTCTATTTCGTAATGTTGGCCAACAGTTCGGCGTATTATCTATGTGCTGGAGCAGAAGATTAATGAATCGCTAATTAGCAGCGCAAAGTGCTAATTGACGAAGTAATTGTGGACAGACAGATATGCCGATCAACAGTGTCGCATCACGCACGCTCTGGTAGGTACTCTATTTCGGATGGGAATTATTTTTTGTATGTTTCTGTCCTATCGAGATTGATGTCGATAGCTGAGCAATTTACTTTTAGTCATCAAGGTTTTTTTTTATAAGACATTGTCAACAGTATTCATACACGCTCGAGTCAATTATAATGTCGTTACTACTAGCTATACTTACCTAGCTAACCAGACTGTCAAGGCTGACGACTGTCAAGTGCCTCGAGCAGTCTCACTGGCAGGTCTGTTAGTTTATTACCTCACACTTTTTAATTTCACAGTTAATACTAAAGCTAACCACAGCAGCAAGTGCACCGTTACCTGTGGCCGTGAGCTATCACTTCAGCGGACCTCAAGCAAGCTTTACTAAATAGAACGAATAACACGCATGTTCACAAATACTATGCCACTCAGCAATCAGCAACTTTAGTGAAGCATTGATCAAATGGACAGATTTCTCAGTTTCGAGAAATGGCGCTCCAAATCATCGAAAATGCTTACATACTTACAAAGCCAAGCTCATAAAACAAGGCAAGTGCAACAAGATGTAATCACAGTAAACAATGTGCTAGTGGAATATATAAACAGCGATAGGACCGACAGAGCAGATACCGTCTAAATATACAGCAGTAAGGACCCGCCCCGACAGGCGCCGATATACAGCAGTAAGGACCCGCCCCGACAGGCGCCGATATACAGCAGTAAGGACCCGCCCCGACAGGCGCCGATATACAGCAGTAAGGAAGGACCCGCCCCGACAGGCGCCGATATACAGCAGTAAGGACCCGCCCCGACAGGCGCCGATATACAGCAGTAAGGACCCGCCCCGACAGGCGCCGATACACAGCAGTAAGGACCCGCCCCGACAGGCGCCGATATACAGCAGTAAGGACCCGCCCCGACAGGCGCCGATATACAGCAGTAAGGACCCGCCCCGACAGGCGCCGATATACAGCAGTAAGGAAGGACCCGCCCCGACAGGCGCCGATATACAGCAGTAAGGACCCGCCCCGACAGGCGCCGATATACAGCAGTAAGGACCCGCCCCGACAGGCGCCGATATACAGCAGTAAGGAAGGACCCGCCCCGACAGGCGCCGATATACAGCAGTAAGGACCCGCCCCGACAGGCGCCGATATACAGCAGTAAGGACCCGCCCCGACAGGCGCCGATATACAGCAGTAAGGACCCGCCCCGACAGGCGCCGATATACAGCAGTAAGGACCCGCCCCGACAGGCGCCGATATACAGCAGTAAGGACCCGCCCCGACAGGCGCCGATATACAGCAGTAAGGACCCGCCCCGACAGGCGCCGATAAGCCGCCGTGCGCGCGCGGCGCGGCGGCGGCCGCACTCCTTGTCGCCGGCATCAGGACAAGAGATACACTCTTGGCGAACACTTTGAAGTGCCGCCGTGCATTGTTAATTTGTACAATAGTTGCAAATGAAGTCGGAGCTGTGCTGCAGTGGCTTCTAATGATACATAATGCGCAACACGTGTCGTGACGTGTGAAACATAATGTGGCTAACTAGTGAGCAGGCTCAAAAGACCAAGGCGAACATCGAAAACAACGCAATCCTACATTGGACGGCATACGATTGTAGATCACACATTCTTCTGAGGTTATCAATAAATAGCCAGTCAGATTCATTCCACAAATTCTTCTTTGCAACTACCACCCAGTGACAAAATGCTTATAATGATGAAAACCAATAAAATAAATTATTGTTTAATACAGCCAAGTGCCACTGCACGTCTAGAGTTTTGCAGTTTCTTGTAGTCGTAACTCGTAGTGTAGTTTCTTGGAGCTTCTACGTCGTTTGATCGCGGCGTGTTACCCGCGGCGGTTAACACGCTGACATGTCACACCGCTGGGCCGCACCACTAACACAGAGCGCGAGTGACGGGTCGCCGGGTGACGGGCTCATGGGAAGCATCAATTACTCCCCCACCACAACACGCCGCCATTGTCTGACGGGCATTCAAACCGCTCGTCTATGTTTGTTAGATAGCATGTACACTGCAGAGTATTCCCTAAGGTAGGCGCGGGCGGTCTCTGCACACATTTTTTCGTTAACCGCAAAACAAATCTAAACAGAACGTTATTATAAATGTTCAAAGGACTAAATAATCAAAACGTGGCTTGCTGTGTTTTCGTATTGTCATATTATGGATTATCTGTATTAAGCTCCTCTAACAACTTACTAGACCTCTACTGTCCATATTAATGTAATAAACACACGCACATTGTAAATTGTTGCAACATTTTTTGTTGTATTCATTATTTGTGCCAAAACTAAAAAGAACTGTGCCAAAAGTCCGACTGTCTGCCAGATGTCTGCAGCTCATACTGACTGACGTATTAGACGAACAGACATGCAGACAGACAGATCGGGGTGATGACGGACTTGTATTTGATTTAATTTCTATATTTATGTCTGTAATTTATATGGTGTACAAAATAAAGAATATTCTATTATATTCTATACTCACCGAAGAAACGTAAATAATAGAACAATTTCTTACTACTTTATGTGTTGCCTTGACAAACACAAGTATTCTCTACCAGTAGCAGACGCTTATCAGGACGTCGGTTTCAAGTTCGCGCACAAACACGTTATCTCGCGCTATATTAAGAACAGCGACTTGCGCTGATAAAACGACTCCTTTCATAGCTGTGAGTAGCCACCAGTAGCGGTCACCGACGCGAGGAGACTGCTACGACACAACAGCAATGCAAATTGCGCCTCACGACCTCCGCACAATCATTGAACAATCATCGCTAATGACAACTGTGACACAACGCTACGTAAGAGTGCAGATTCGTTTGTCAAACAAAATCATCATGATTTTTGTCAACCCGTAGATTCCCACTGGGAAACATGGGTCACCTAACGACGGTTTGAATAAATACCAACAACCATAAAGGAAAAACTCAACAGGATTCGTCAGAATGGTGATCTTAGTGCGCTGTAACCAGCGCAAAATATGCTAATCCGTCGACACTCCAGCCCATTCCGTTGCAGCGATTCCAGACATTATAAATAACCGAGCAGGCAACCTTAGCGCCTCGTTCAGTAATGTTCGCTTAGTATGCAGAGCCAGGCTCCTGGCCCGGCGGCCCCCGGCCCCAGGGCGCGGGCCCCACAGTCACATCATACATTATACACCGCGCCATTTCCAAATTACAATATGTGCTAATGGCAACCACATTCCTGATGTGCGCCTTGTAGACGTGTTCCTATAAACAATTATATTGATGCTTGTGCTGGTGCTGAAGAGGAAAGCGTATGTTTGAGCAAACATATCTCGCACAAACATATCTCGCACAAACATATCTCGCACAAACATATCTCGCGCAAACATATCTCGCACAAACATATCTCGCACAAACATATCTTGCACAAACATATCTCGCACAAGCCAAAATTAAAAACTAAAAAGTTTTCCTCAGCTTTTCAGCTGCGCTTTCTGCAGTCACACGGATCAGGCCTTATTTAATGTATGCAAAGTTATTATTAAGCTAGTGATCAAGTAATGCACTAGTCTCCGTCAGCTGCATGATCGACTTGTGTGTGACAGAACGATTAGAGTGATGGTATTTGGAAGCGCGCTCATTACAACATTCCCGTGCCGGAATCTCCGATTAGCAGGACTATTAACTGCTAACGATGTTTACGCCACAGTTTATCGCAGTCGCGATCAACGCACGGACACTCACAGGACGAACGCTCACATATTACGATATAATAGCGTCCCAGAGATAGAGGCTGTCTCGTATTTTAGATAAACTCAAAGCAAGCCGCCGCGTGCCGCCGAGCGCGTGTTTCTCCGAAGAGTTCAGTAAGTGGCGATGCGCGGCGGTTTTGTCAAGCATAACTTATATTTTGTATGTAGGAATCCTACAAGCGTGTAATTACAGTGGCGTGGACTTTCCTGGCGAGTATATTTCCAGGCGAGTATATTTCCTGGCGAGTATATTTCCTGGCGAGTATATTTCCTAGCGAGTATATTTTTGACGACAGTACCGCACTAATTAAATATACAGACATTAATAAATACGAACATGACATCAATACTACACTTAATGACATTGTCAATTGGCTTGACGAAAATAATTTAGTAATCAACCTACAAAAAACTAACGTAAGCACTTTTATCAACGCACATCGCTACCGAATGATAGAATATAATAACTGTAGAATAGACCAAGTAAAAGTTGCGACATTTTTAGGTATTCTTATAGATAGCCAGTTGACTTGGAAACCTCTCTGCGTATGTCCTTCATAATCTTGCAAAAAAGGTCAGCATCGCCACAACAGTAGTTGCATACCACGGTCTAGTCGCGTCCATTTTAATATATGTAATAATCTTTTGGGGAAACTGTACTCTACGAGAACAGGTGTTCAAGGCCCAAAAACATAATGCAATGCATAAGGGCAATACTTAGCATGACGCACGACGGCGACGGATAGTTGCGTTCCTGTGTTTAAATCCCTAAAACTTTTAACGTTCCCGAGTATGTATATTTTAGAAATCGCACTATTCGTTAAAGACTGGCCTCCACGACACAGGGAATCCTAGTGTGGAGACCAGTGATTTATCCGATAAAATATGTATTTTTCTTGAACAATAAAGATTATTATTATTATTATTATGTAACATGTACCTTTCACTTCAGTGTCAGAAACTAGAAGGAGACCTATAAGAAGTCAGTATAAACACTTACTAAATGTTGAGGAGATGTAATACTGCTTGGCTCAAAAAAAGTGTTATTAGTATGGGCCCTATGTTTTTTCATAAAGTACCCAATATAATTAAAAATGACACAATACAATATTTTAAAAAGAGACTGACAGTACTATTGATTGACAAATGCTATTATTCAGATACGAGTAATGACTTTTTAAATGACATGGACTTATGTAGTGAATAATTTAATGTTATTTTCTCAATTTATCCGATTTTTATTCAAAATTGTATTTAAGTGGATTTTTTATTTTTATTTGTTAATTTTTTTATTTTATTGACGTATTGTAGATGTGATATACCGACTAATGTTTTAAAATTGTAATTTTATATTATTTCCATTATTTAATTTTATTTTCAATTTAGTGAACAATTTCATGAATGTTTGCATGCCTTATACAACGTGTAACGTTAAATGCGCAAAACCTGAAAATAGTTTGATCAGAATAACCTGCAGAATTAATTGAACCACTTAATGTAGGCCACATTTTTCAAAAAATCTTCATTAAAAACGTTGCCGTGTCTATATTTTATTAATAGGTCAAGCAAGCCAATGTCAGTGCGGCGCAGCGGCCAGGTGACGACTCCTCCCTCGATAAAGCATCGTCGCAGACGCAAGAAACGATCAGAATGGCCAGTAAAACTAAAACAGCACATAAAATCTTTACAATTTTTTTAATGACTTATTTTCTCTCTGAAATAGGTCAATTGAATTAAAAATCAGTTGGGGTGTCTGAGGTTTTGCGCATTTAACGTTACACGTTGTATAAGGTAGATTGTACAAGGCTCACCCATCTTATTGTAACATCGTAGGGTACACAAGCATCCCGTTTGTAGGATCTGGAAAACAGGATGCCTGTGTGAATATGTACAGTGTGAGTCTTTATAAAGTGCAGATATTAAAAAGGGTGAAAATATAAACAGTTTTATCGACGGAAAAAATGTCAAAAAAAATCTAAAAAAATTTAAATTTTTAATTTTTTTTACTCTCGTCTGGGTACCCCATGCAAACAAACTGTTACTACTTTTAAACTAAATGTCATATTAAAACAAAACAAAATTAATAATGATCTCTAATAATAGGCCAAGCTAATAAAGCCATAATTTTTTGAAAAAGAAACCTCATAAATTAATTATTCATGATTTTTAAAGAAAATTTACCATTTTTACCATTGTTTTACCATTAAAAAAAAATTTTTTTTGACATTTTTTCCGTCGATAAAATTGTTTATATTTTCACCCTTTTTAATATGTGCACTTTATAAAAACTCACACTGTATATTTAAACACGTACACTACTAAACGGGATGCTGCAAAAAACGGGATCTTGCCGTGGGAAAGAGTCCTTAATTCTTATTTTATGTACATACCTGCAATCTACGCAAATGAAATTTACTTCACTTTACATAAAAGTGTGCATAAGTACACGCGTCGGATGCACTCTGTGCGGCACGTCGTGCCCGAACCAACATGTACGTAATGTAAGTGGTTGTGAGAACACTGGCAACATGGAGTTGCTTGGACTGTTCTATTGAACATGTAGGCAGCCTGGTGTGTGCTGTCCCGAAATGGTATCAAAAGTCATATTCAAATTAGGCTGAGAATCAGCACTTTTCGAACATCAAAATTACATAAGACAGTCCCCCAAAACGCCTGCCCTTCACCACTTCCTAGTGCTTTCACTGGGAATAAGAATTGACGCAACAAACTCCCCAGCAGCACAGCTGTATAGAATAGTAGGTATGCAAAGTAAATAATTAACATTACAAGACACCGGACTTCATCTGCCTAGCCTTTTCCCAACTAAGTTGGGGTCGGGTTCCAGTTGTAGTAGAGTTGGGGTTAAGTACCAGTATTTTAGTAATACGATACCCCATTGGTAAGACTGGTTGTTAGACTTTCGGGCTTCTGACTGCCCGTAACGACTGTCAAAGATCCACGAATGACAGCCGGGACCAACGGCTTAACGTGTTTTCCGAGGCACGGAGGGGTCTAGGTATGTAAAGATGGTCACCCATCCACAGACGATCTGTGGCAAGCGTAGCTTAACCTGATCGATCGACCTGTGCGGCTGTTATTATAAATAAAAAACAATAAATACAGCGAAAACTATACTCAACCAAAAAAAAAAATAATAACTCATAATACATATATTAATGTTAACAAAATGGATACCTAAATAAAAACCTCTATGCATAAAGGGCGTTACAAGTTTACATACAGGGTTACTTGTAATTATCCTTTTATAAGTATTATTGGAAGGTGTGTTTAATATTGTAGTGTTGTGTACTAATTACGTCAGACGTGTGATCCCCACACGGCTAAAAGAGTAGTACAGTCACTATGCGAAAGTAAGGATTTCGGTCAAGTGGTAAGGGCGGGCTCGGATAGTAAAACATAATAATTTATTATGAGTTAGAAAGAGAAAGACGGTAGTGTTAAAGTTGGATCGATTTGTTTATGCTATACTCCAACAAATTCATAAAGTAATTACAATTATGAGCGATTTAACAATTATATCTTACCAATATTTTCATTTTACGCTTCAAAAATTCTTCAAATACTTATCTCGAAAACTATTGAATTTTGGCCATACATATGGGTGGTTCAAGTTGTTGCATTTTGGCCCCCTACCAGCTCCTGACGAATATACGTCGCATCACAAGTATTTATGCAATGCTGGGTTATCTTCACATAGCTGTCAAATCTCGAAGTCACAAATGATAAACTAGGACCCATCTAAGTAAAATAAATAATCAGTTAAATACTAATAACAAAACCATGGTCAGCAAGATGGCCAGTCACCACAAGCAGCACCCGTTCACGAGCGTAATGCAAATATAAGCCATTACCTCCCTCGCCATATTTGAGGAAAGGAGGCAACCCGACCTCCTCTAGTTTAAAAAAATATGATTGACATGTAAAAGTGTTTGTACAAACCTACTTACAGAAAATAAATCATTTATCTCCGATCCTACCGCAAGCAATGACATCTAAAGCACAAAAACAAAAACATTGAAATGAGCAGATTATGTCAATAATAAATTAAAATATAAATAAACTGAATTGACGTAGCTAGGTAGCTTGTTCTACAAGGTTATACCAAGCCCAGCAAATGAGTTATGAACATTATGAAGCCGGTGTAAATGGAATGTAATTGTATAATACTGGTATACTGCATGGTTTCGGTGCGCATGGAGCATGTGGGATGCGGCTGTGCGGCACTTTCACCTGCATACCGCCGCCGCTCACAAGTACACCGCGCGACGGCGACCTCCACGTTCATACGAAAGATAAGTGGTTTGTTTACTTTTACGAAAGCTGCGACCATTAGCGAACGGGCTGCGTGACATGAATCATCAACATAAAGGCATTACCTCCGAGAGTGGAGTCGCCGCCGCCTCAGCCGCCTGCCAACTGGGACACCGACCTCGCGAACATGTTTCAACACGTACTCGTATTTCCCGCGCCATCTGCTTTCCCGATTTGGAAAACAATCAAGAAGGTATCGATGTGAGCCTTCATCAAAATGTGTTAGATGTTAAGTAAGATATATTAAATGAATAGTATAGCAACAAAGATAACAACAACGCTGTTTTCTATTAACGGTTCTGCGTTAGAATCTTCGGGAACGCTGTTCTCAAAGTTGGTTGTGTGGTGTGTCCGGGAGCCGGCCCTAGGGCTTATAAGAATAAGCACTATGCCGTGAGCTGCCGATAATTGCGGCGAAAGCGGCCACTGAAGTAAACGTAAAGTCCCCATTCTTCGTACAGTTAGCAGTTCGCAGAAACTTCGCACATATCGTCGACCGTAGGTTCAATTGCTGTAAGGGACAAAATACCCAAAATGAGTTGAGTATACAGTTTTGTTCAGAATTTTTCGCTCTATCGAATGGTGAATATAAAAAAATTCTAGCTTAAAAAAAATGTCCCTTACTCTAATGATTTTTGGATCCAAATTTCGAATCAGCCCCATAATAACAATGTATCTGAAAAACTATGCAATATAGGAACTTGAAATGGTGTAATTATCGCCGCCAATCCACTTCAAATAAGGTAAGGGTCTTCCCAATCAGCGAATTACCATTACATGGTTTATTTTTTAAGAAACAATAATAAAACTGGCCTTACACTAATGTCTTTGTTGTCTCAAAAAATAAATATCATCCATACTTTAAATGGATTGCACGAGTTTTGACATAGTTGTCCCTTACCCCAATTTGCATTGTCATACTTTAAGCAGTGTCAACGTTACACCTATTTGAATCGAATTATTGCACTATTACCATCCTTTTCTATCTCACAACGTCTTTCTTTGTGCAAAAGAGAGGATGGTACCAATGCGAAAGCAGCGCGCGGGCATAAAAAAGTGGTATCAGTGCGAGTTCATCTGTCGTTACAAACAACAAAAATAATGGCTTTTTGGCAAAACGAAGTGCTCTGGCCCCTTGAAACTTTGTAGTAGGGTAGTAGGTTTCAAGGAGCCAGTGTACTTAAATTAGCTAAAAAACCATTATTTTTATAAATAAATGATAGAAGGGGTAATTTCCGGACGATAAATATTTTCGAAATTCATTCGGCACTTTTTAGTTGATTTATCAGAAATTTTTTACAAAGTTTCAAGGGGCCAGAGCACCAAAAAGCCATTACTTTTGTTATATTTTATAAATAAACAATAGAAGGGGTAGTTTCCGGATGATAAATGTTTTCGAAAATTATTTGGCACTCTGTAGTTGATTTTCCAGAAAATTTTTACAAAGTTTCAAGGGGCCAGAGAACTTAATTTTGCCAAAAAGCCATTATTTTTGTTTTTTTTTTTTATAAATAAGCAATAGAAGGGGTAGTTTCCGGATGATAAATGTTTTCGAAAATCATTCGACACTCTTTAGTTGATTTATCAGAATTTTTTTACAAAGTTTCAAGGGACCAGAGCACTTAGTTTTGCCAAAAAGCCGTTATTTTTTTATAAATAAACAATAGGGGTGGTTTCCGCATGAAAAATTTTTTCGAAAATTGTTCGGCTCTATGTAGTTGATTTTTCAGAATTTTTTCACATGGTTTCAAGGGGCCAGAGCACTTCATTTTGCTAAAAACCATTATTTTTGTTGTTTTTTTATAAAATAAGCAATAGAAGTGGTAGTTTCCGGATGATAAATGTTTTCGAAAATCATTCAGCACTCTTTAGTTGATTTTCCAGAATTTTTTCAAAAAGTTTCAAGGGGCCAGACAACTTAAATTTGCCAAAAAGCCATTATTTTTGTTGTTTTTTTATAAATGTAATCTGATTAAATTGTTCCCTTTTTATTATTTAGATAATCACTCTATATTTTTTTTTCTAATGCAATAATAACAATATGTTACAATGATATGTCTTATTAATCGTAATTAAGGTTTATTATTCAATATATCTTTCATTATTTCGATTTGTTGCATATAAGAAAGTAGTAGAGCCGCCTTTTCTACTTTTGGAATTCAAACGTTTGGAACTTCAGCTACATGTTTGGTCGGGATTGTGCGCGGTTTTTGCAGCTACTCTTTTATTTGAATAAGAATTCAAAGTAAGTTTAGGTAAAATTGTTACCATTTTTTTAATAATTTGATTTTAATAAGATGTTCATTAAAATCAAATTATTAAAAAAATGGTAACATAAATAAAACAATTATTAATAAAACAATTTTTATACAATAAAATAAAAATTGTTTTATTCAAACTAATACAAATTTGCTATTACAATGATGTACAAACATTGCATGTAAGCGACATACAAAAAAGCACACACAAGGTTCTAATACATTTTCATGTCTTTTAAATGATTTCTTATAACGATTTCCAAATTTAAGATATCCGTACGTCAAAAGTGTGTACTTCATTTTCTGTCAAAAGTCTATTTACATTGTATTTTTTTCATAAATTTGTTCAACATGTCCTTTACACTATTTTTTCATTAATAGATTGGATCCAACGTAGAAGTCAATTTGATGTAAGGGACGGGATTACAAGATACCTAACAAAATACGTTGTTGTAAGGGACATCTATTTTCTTAAATAGCTAACTCATTTAAATAAATGTTACACATGTAGATAGAGCACTAAAATACAAGTTTATGTGTGAAATCAGACCCGAAAAAGGTTAATAACAAAAAAAGTTATGTGCGATTTAGTCCGAAAAAAAACTTTGTCGGCCTCTCCTGAAAAATCGTATTTTGTCCCTTACTGCAATTGAACCTACGGTCGACGATATACAGTCATTATTGTGACACTCTTGAAATCCGGCCAAACGAATTTATGAAACGGTCGATATAATAATATGATTACTTACAAAATGTCTTACAAAAGTAAAAAACGTAGAAAATGAGAAGTGTCCGGCTCATTTCACGCTATTATTTAAGAATACTACATTTGCATTTGTGACGCTCGTAAGTATACTGTGGTACCCGCTGAAGGTTGCACACAACTACAAACGAACGAACGAACGCAAGTGGTTCTGTGTATGAGGTCAAGTTCGTCACAGCTGTAGGTACGTGGTCGTCGGTACGGACGTACAGTGGCGGAAAGTGGCCACTGCTGGCTGTATTTCAGAGTAATATTGGTCATTAGGATGTCACGGGCCCGTGTGTAGTATTGTCTCATACCTACAACCTTATGAGGCCGATATTAGGTACCTACAACATTTGCGAAATGTTTCTTGGGAAAAAGTTTTTTTTTCAATCATTGGCTATGATTAAAAAAAAAAAAACATTATAGCATTTACATTTTACACCTCTAATTACCTTTTTGCTACATTTCTGTTTAATAAAACAGCTCAGACATTTAATTAGCAACCTTACAAATAACAATATAGATATTATTTATACATGGAAAGCGACCGTTGCGCAACAGTCGCGCCACCGCCGGCGACACGGCCGCCGCTGCCGACCGCACGCCTATAACAATAACAGTTTAATTGCCTTTCCTCGACAACAATAAATAACTGCTTATTGACTGCTAACAGTCCAGCACTCGCTGTGACCTACAATAAACATTACAATTACTAACTTTCCTATTCTAAAATACGTTTCAATAAAGTCTTGGTCTCGATCTCATTTGTAACGAGGCTAGTTGATGTCATTTGAAAACTTCTCACCTGGGGCTCATGCTACTAATTAGTGCCAACTCAGTACAATAGTACAGCCCGTGCGAAACAAACCGCTGCTTCACATAAAAGGCGTGTTATGAGGGTAAACAGCAGTTGCGCGCTACTGGCGCAGGCGCGGTCATAACGGAAAGAAGTAAACTTGTTGTTTGGCGCGACCTTGCACACATCCCTCTGACGTCACGGTTCAAGGACGCGCCGTGACGTCACCGTGCCCCCAGCCTCGTTAGCATGCACCACTGCGCGCCGAACACACTGCGGGAGGAGCACAGAAGATCAATATTGATCTTTTGTGAACTTCTCGTGTTCTCGTGTGAAGCCGTCGCTTCACCGGTCAAGCCACTCACGTACTTTAAATAATGGGCAATTGTACTAGGAAAGTGAAACGACTCTTTGACAACAGGAGATTAAACAAGAGGCCTGTTATGTGCTTAATGATGTGATTACAAGCGCACTCTCCTTCCCTTGGCGAGCGACACCATGTGAGAGATCAGTCAAGTGGCACTTGAACCATGAGTGAATAGTTCAAAGGTCATGTAATATCATGTCAAGTGTCTAATCATCAATGCAAGCAGCGCCATAATCTATGGCTAGCGGTGTTGCTCAATCAAAGCATATTGTGTAGTTAATCGTTTTCATTCATGAATCAACTAGGAGATATGCGTGTAATAAAAAAAAAATAAAAAATAAACTTCTCATATCCTTATTTTTTCCTGTTTCCGGGTAAACTTTACTTAATCCATTTCGAGAAACTTACTGAACAGAAGTTTGACACGAACAACAAATTCAAGACAAATAATGAAATATGTATATGCAAACAATGAAAGTAATAACCAGCTAATGAGATTTTAAGCTTTGTTTATAAGGCCGGGAACACTACCATAATCCTTTGAAGATGCAGCTGTGCATTGTTTTACCATAAAATTTGCTTGTGCGACTAACTAATAGTACTTACCTAAAATAAAATGGCTACGCTAAAATATGACAGACAAACAGACAGATATAACTGACAGATTCACAGATCTAGTATAGCATCTATAAGAACGTTTAACACAAAAGTTATTTACTGGAGGCGATTCATACTGGCGCAAACAATAGGCGAACCACACACGAGTGTCCAGCACAAAGTATGCGTCACGCTCTACTAATCATCTGCCACACGCGGTTGTAGCCCGCCTACATCTGCCACACGCGGTTGTAGCCCGCCTACATCTGCCACACGCGGTTGTAGCCCGCCTACATCTGCCACACGCGGTTGTAGCCTGTCTACATCTGCCACACGCGGTTCTAGCCCGCCTACATCTGCCACACGCGGTTGTAGCCTGTCTACATCTGCCACACGCGGTTGTAGCCCGCCTACATCTGCCACACGCGGTTGTAGCCCGCCTACATCTGCCACACGCGGTTGTAGCCTGTCTACATCTGCCACACGCGGTTGTAGCCCGCCTACATCTGCCACACGCGGTTGTAGCCTGTCTACATCTGCCACACGCGGTTGTAGCCTGTCTACATCTGCCACACGCGGTTGTAGCCCGCCTACATCTGCCACACGCGGTTGTAGCCCGCCTACATCTGCCACACGCGGTTGTAGCCTGTCTACATCTGCCACACGCGGTTGTAGCCCGCCTACATCTGCCACACGCGGTTGTAGCCCGCCTACATCTGCCACACGCGGTTGTAGCCTGTCTACATCTGCCACACGTGGTTGTAGCCCGCCTACATCTGCCACACGCGGTTGTAGCCCGCCTACATCTGCCACACGCGGTTGTAGCCCGCCTACATCTGCCACACGCGGTTGTAGCCCGCCTACATCTGCCACACGCGGTTGTAGCCCGCCTACATCTGCCACACGCGGTTGTAGCCCGCCTACATCTGCCACACGCGGTTGTAGCCCGCCTACATCTGCCACACGCGGTTGTAGCCCGCCTACATCTGCCACACGCGGTTGTAGCCCGCCTACATCTGCCACACGCGGTTGTAGCCCGCCTACATCTGCCACACGCGGTTGTAGCCCGCCTACATCTGCCACACGCGGTTGTAGCCCGCCTACATCTGCCACACGCGGTTGTAGCCCGCCTACATCTGCCACACGCGGTTGTAGCCCGCCTACATCTGCCACACGCGGTTGTAGCCCGCCTACATCTGCCACACGCGGTTGTAGCCTGTCTACATCTGCCACACGCGGTTGTAGCCCGCCTACATTTTGCCACTCATTATGAAAAGAATGACACATCTAATAAAAATGAGAGCTCTTTTGTTTTTGTTTATATTAATATAAACTTAATAGAATCTGATATGAGTCAGTACTTATATGAAAACAATAGATAAGTTCTTGTACAATATTGATTATTGATTCCTTACATATAAATGTAAATGTTTGTATTTGCATGTATTTACGACGTTAACGTCGCTTCCGCGGTCCACTGAGAAAATTCTGCATTCATACACTCATGGCGGCTGTAACCCGGCTGTAATAGGTAGGTTCACGTTCGTTGTGCGCATACACATTTATACGCAGCGTAACAATATATGTACCTACACTCAAAGGTGCAAAATGAAAATTCTCGAAGACCCCCCAATTATTTATAAAACTCAGTTTACGTCACATCATATCGCTAGTACGCAATATCACCTAGATGTCTGCCTATACTACTCTAGCTGGAGGCTATGTCCTTGGCCTCAACTCCGGCATGAGATTTAAAAGGCCGCATTCAGTCACGTCAACGTTTGTTTGACAAACAGACTCGGTCTATACGCACACTGACCACGGGCTCCTCGAGAGAAAATACTAGCTTGACCAACTCACTAAGCACGCAGGCTGGTTGATTGCGTGGCTTTCAAGTTGACCTTCAGTCCGAAGAATAATAACTGTCCAATTTTCACTCAATGGTGTTCAAAAGTAAGACACATATCGGTCTAGCACTAGCGCGGGTTACCTCATAGTAACATTGTGGGTCAGTGAACTGACGTCCTCTCACCGAGGCGACCTTGTACGCGCATTCCGAACATTTTATTCTAATGAGTGAACTAGTCCAGTGAGCCTTATTTTTATCAAAACATCCGGTAAAAGACAAACATCATCATCTGCCTAGCCTTTTCCCAACTATGTTAGGGTTGGCTTCCAGTCTAACCGGATGCAGCTGAGTACCAGTATTTTACATGGAGCGACTGCCTATTTGACCTCCACAACCCAGTTACTGTAATAAACAATATAACGCATGTGTGTATCGGGTAACCACTGAAAATCAGCGCTGTGTTGTGGGTACCTACCTCCTATAACATAGCGTCACGCTGAGTGGAAGCCTTCTTGTCACAGTCATGACGTGCAGCCGTCCACTATTTCTACTTTGTGCTCGTGATTATAACCAGATATATTTTGATTTTATTTTCCCTTATTATTAAAATTAATTATCTTTTTGTATGCACGCGTTTCTGTGACAATCATATTTTTCTTTCTTTCTTTCCTTCTTGTTTTCTTTCTTTCTTTCCTTCTTTCTTTCCTTCTTTCTTTCTTTCCTTCATTCTTCCTTTCCTTCTTTTTCTCTTTATTTCATTCTTTCTTTATTTCCTTCTCTCTATTCTTCTTTCCTTCTTTCTTTCTTTCCTTCTTTCTTTCTATCTTTCTTTCTTTCCTTCTTTCTTTCTTTCATTCATTATTTCTTTCCTTCTCTCTTTCTTCTTCTCTTTTCTCTTTCTCGATTTCTTATTTGCGAGATGAATAATGGAATAGTGATCGTACGTGGAGCGAGCGGTACGTGCAGTGCGATATGTGCAGTCGGTACGTGCAGCCAGCTTTTTTCATTAGTAAAACGAGTTCGCTTCTTCAAGATCCGACACATTAATATGTCTTCCAAAATCTTCACCGTTCTGTAATCTGCCGAAATAAATGGGTACATATCTGGGTCGTTTTCAAATTTGGGGCCAAAAGCGAATTATTTGATTTAATTCTTACAACCCTAACGTTACCGTAATTATAAATACACTAAATTAGTTGTTTTGACGACAAGCACGTTGTCCTTTAACTAAATATTCATAAATACTGTAAAATTAGGAGTTATCCTGTAAAAACTAGCCCAAATCTCATTCGTATCACTGGTTCAAAATTCAAATTCAAACTTGTTTGCTTTTTTTTCCAATAATCCGTATTGGAATTCGGAATTTTTATTTAATAAGTGTGTATTACAATAATAAAGAAAAAATAACTGGATATTAGGACATTTTTTAAAACAAAAGTAATACGATATTTCTAAGCTTTTAAACAAGTTCCCGTTTAAATTATTATTCGTGTTGGCGTTATCAAATGCGGCAAGGAACAAGCGGGCTCCTCTGTACCCCGCTCTTTACCTCGCGCGATCCTTGTGCGCTCAGTTGACCTCGAAATAGCTTGGTGTGCAGTAGTGTAAGTCATTATTTTAAGAAAAAAACGCCAATATCAGGTAAGATTTTGAAACTTTAACAAAAATTATCTCATTTGTGTTTTCCACATATTGTATTCAATTGTTTGTTGTTTGGTTTTTATGTCATTTACATTATGTAAGTGTTAAGTGCATATTTCGATTAATGTTAGGTAAATATTCTACAAAGTTATTGTATGTCTGGTAAATTGAAAAATCTTCTAAAATTCTCAATTGTGTCCCTCTCATTCGTGGTGTGTCATAAGTCACACTAATGATATGAGACAATGTACAAATGATAAAAATTATGGAATTATGTTTGTTTTATTTTGTAGGGAAAATATTGATTACTAACAATGACTAAACCAAAGAAACAGAAGAGCGAGGAAGAGTTAGAACGACGAAGAGTAGCCAGAAGGGAGAAATATAAAAAAAAAAATAAGAATAATCCTGAGCTATATGCCGCTGAACAGGAAAAAAAGAGTCAAAACTACTTAAAAAGAAAGGAAAGTAAACAAATTAAAAGCATGCAACGAAATGATTCCGCGGGAGCAACGCATTCAAAGAAGAAAATGGAAGGAGAGCGCTAAAAAGTATTATAAGAAGAAAGTAAGCCAAAAAATCATGGAAACTGTTACGGTTACAGAAGAAAATAGTGAAGATGTGCAAGTCAAAATCAGTGCAGGTCCATTGAAATGAAGCAGAACCAGAAAGAAGCCCAATCAAAGTAATACAGAATTAAAATTGATAAGAAAGATTAAAACATTAAAAATGCAACATAGAAAACAAAAACAAAGTTATACACTATTACTAAACAGATACAAAGCCAGAATTAGAGTTTTACAGAGAGAAATATTTATACTATCTAGACAAACAAGCAATGAGCTTGAAACTGAGAGTAAGGAAAAAGACAAGAAACAATTATTTGACGAGCATTTAAGTGAACAAATAACACACAAAGAGCATGGCGGGATTGGCGGGGTAAGCATGGAGTAGCGGCCCCAGCGGAAATTTCAACTGCCAATTACCACTGCCAAATGTTGGTCTTACTGAGTGTAACGTACCTGTAAAATTACTTCAAAATATGCATTGGTTTTCGAGAAAATTGGAAAAATATTTTCTGAAGAACAATTTTTTTTTTCTCGTTAATACTTCCAAATATAGCAATGCCCATAATATATGTTGTACATAACTTAGAGAGACAACATATAATGATATTTTTTCTCTAAAAATCTCGAAATAATTGTTATTTTTTTTTTTTTAATTAATTACATATTTTCTAAACAACGAAATTTTCACTGAAAAACACCTTTATCATAATCTACAACATATATTTGGATCCAAATTTTTACATGGGTGGAAGGGTTTTTTCTATTTTTTTTTTTCTAAAATAATTAGAACAGAATAGCATTCAGAACAAAATATTGCTTTAATTTTTTTTAGTCTATAAAATTAACAAAAAATATTAATTATTCGTTACCACTAATTAGTAACCGCACTCAGAGGTAGAATAAATAAATAAATAGACGTCATATTTTGGATCTTCTGTATCGTTTCAATTAACACAAAAAAAAAAATGAGAGAAATTAGAAAAAACAAGGTACCTAAGTAGTTGACAGAATTTTGAAAATAAGACGAGCGCAAAATGACATCTACGAGTGCGACTATGTGAATAAAATATTGTTGACAGATAATTATGTTAAATCTGTAATATTTTGTAAACATTTCGACTACATTTATTTTAAATAATTGTCATTATTGCTAACCAAAATAATAGTATCATTAGTATAATCAAGTATCTCAACAGTATATCGAAACTATCATTAGGCAAATTATGTGACTCATTTCTGACACTTAAATTGTTGAATATTGCGTATTATTGGAATAAATGAGTGATTTACTTGATTGTGATGAAGCATTTTTTGTTCTGAACATACCTAAATACAAAAAAAAGGAAAATTTGAGAAAGTTTAAATTCGTGAAATCGTTACTTTTTGGCCTCAAATTTGAAAACGACCCATACATTAGGTTCCACTCGAAGGTGCGAAAGGGATATTTTGATTACTACGGCACACAAATGGCTCCCTTCACCTTGTGTGAAGTCCTTTTTGTTATTGGCGGTGTGTGAAGGCTACCTTTGGCTGAGCGACGGATTGGGCGAAAAAAATTACGAAAACCAAAGCTAAGGATAAAATTCTCCACAATTACTTACTTATTTACACGACAAATCTTTGACTGCCATAATCTTTTACATTTTTTAAAATCATAAGTAATGTTCAACACAGAGTTCCGTCAACACACATCATACATTCGTCCATTGATATATTTAATACATCAATGCATTCGTCATTATTACCTGACATCACTCCGTACTGCTGTCGTCGAAGGTCACACACGCCGAACATTCGGCATGCGTTCTGCAATCCGGCACTAGCAATTATTATTCAAAAGGTGTTTGCAAGGACACTGCTGTCTTCTCACGTGATTAGCACCTCCTCGCCCGCAGCCGCCGAGTTTACGCAAGAATTAACTCGAGCGGGCAAGACAAGAAGGTAGTCTTGTCTTGCCCATGCAAGTTGTCAGTATTACAAAAAGCCGATTATATTTAGAGCCTGAATAAAACCGTCACTGCTTAAATATGCTGGAGGTACCTATGTTCCGCTGTTATGTTGCCATCCCGCCAACAAGAAGCGTGACGGTTTCTTTGTATTGTACTAAGGCTGGGAGATCTGTGAAGATGTATAAGTATCACTCGTAGCTACCGTGACCTTGGCAAGATTTACAGACTGGGTGCAGACTGGAGAGTGGAGTTGTCTCCCTCTGCGGCACTGCTGTGAGCTTTACATACTGTAGTGTCACGCGTTTTGTGACGACATCGAGCTACAGAACACTGCACAATCTGCACGTGACGTTACGGTTACGGTCATTGCTCACTGGAATGTAAGGCACAGTTACATGAGTAATGAATTTTGTATTAACACTATTTTAATATACTTAAACCATTAATAAATTCACCCATTAAAGCTAGGCTTTATTGTTATTTTGTTTTTATCTAAAAATATAGTGACTCATTCAATAAGTTGCAATCATTATAGAATACGGACGCAAATCGCAAATTCCGTATCAAATGAAAGTAAAAAGTTACGAACCGCACAGTACTGGCGCTTTATTGGTAAAATGACTTTCTCTTGTACGGCAGGTGCCGGAGTGCAGTATAGACTTATGTATCTATGACGTAGACTGATGTGCAATATTTAATTTAATTTATTTATTTAATTTATTTAACTTTAATGGCCAACCATACCATACCATACCCAACCAAAAATCATGTAATTCAGTGAGGGTAGTCACTAGTAAAAATAAACTTAAAAAATACATAAAAATTAATAAATACATTGTTAAAACGCAAAAAATGGTAAAAAGACAAAAGTTCTTTATCAAAAATGTTAAACTTAACAGGGAAAGGTTAAATTTACTTAAACAGTTAGATATGTATTCCTTTAATTTGGAGCAAAGTACTAGGAAATACGACATTGACACACAGGACTTGCAATCTCAACTGGACCATCTACAGGAGAAACTAAGATCAATGACTAACAAATATAATACCTCTGAAGACCTGATGAGGGGATATGTGTTGGCAATGAATGAGCTGGTGAACTCACAAACTAACAGCTGTGATCGCTGTCAAATACCATCCCATGGGCCTACACCGGAGCATTCATTGTCTACATGCAATACCACATTACCGGATCCCTGTGTTGATTTGCCGATTCCTTCAATTCCTTCTGTTAATAGCTCCTTCATACCGTGTAAACAAATTGTAAACAATGATATTGTAATATTTTGTGATGAGATTGGAAAGGACTTAGGTCACTTGTTGACGGATGAATATCCAGGACACTCTGTAATAAATTACTGTATGCCTGGTTGTTCTTTATTTGATATTATGAAAGAAATTATTAAATGTAACTTTAAGCAGGAAACAACTTTATTAATTTTTATGGGAAATAGGGGAAATTTAAATAAAGGAGAATTGCTCCAATATCATAGAACATTGTGCAACCTTAGTTTAAGAAAAATCGTGTTATTTACATTCCCTTATAGTAACAGTTTGCCACAGGAAGAAAATAGGTTAAGATATGATATAAACATGACATTGCATAATTTAACTTACAATGATAAGCTAATCCATTTAATTGACACAAACTATTATATTAATAGTAATTTATATTTGACAAAAGATAGATACAATCGTGTTATGTACTATCTTTCTACCTATCTCAAAAGACAGATAGCTATGTCGCTATCATATTTTTGTTCTATTTCAGCCAAAAATTTGGCTAAACAAATTGCTCCTTTTGAGCAATGAAAAGACATTTTAAACTGTTCTGTCAATAATTTGCTCAAAATTAATGACATTAATCATCATTTAAATTAGAAATTAGGACAATAGATGCCTCTATTGTCAATAGATACCTCTAGCAAAAATGGAACTAAGGCAATTAATAACTCAAATGAAAGTGTCAAAAAATTAAACAGTATCAATCTGGTGCATCAGAACATTTAAGGTTTTTTAAACAAAGACTTAGAAGTAGAATTATTCCTGAATTGTTATAATGTAGATATTCTTTGTATGACAGAACATTGGCTTAAAAGCCACCAGTTCATGTTCAATTTTAGTAATCACCAGGTTGGTAGTTCATTCAGCAGAGTAAATGCTGTACATGGTGGCTCATTAATTTTAGTACATAACCAGCTAAAATTTAAGGACCGAAAGGACATTGTGAGCCTCTCTGTTGAGCGGACAATTGAAATAGCCTGTATAGAATTGGAGCAGTTCATTATATTAAGTGTATACAGACCTCCTTCAGGATTGTATGATTGTTTTGAAAAGGTTATGGATGAAGTGTTGCACAAAATCTGTAATACAAACAAGTCCATCATCACTTGCGGTGATTTCAATGTTAATTTGTTAGAAAATTCTGGGTTAAGTACTAAAATCATAAGTTTGTTTCAGTCATACAATCTTGTTAACCTATTTTTGGAGCCCTCTAGCCACATGCCTAGATAACATTTATACAGACATTATACCAAACCACAAAGAAATGATTAATTTAATAGACTCAGATCATTGCGGACAGCTGATCACTATTACAAATCAAAACAAAAAAGTTATTAAAAAAGATATCACTGTTAACCCAAAAACAACTAAACGCTTAGAAACATTTAAAACTAAACTCTTAAGTAAATTACCACTTCTGTTGACTAATGATGACCCTAACAAACAATATAATGATTTTTTTAATATGTATTGCAGACAATTTGATAAAACATTCATTCCAAAGACATTATCAGTCAATAGTAACGCTTCCTTCAGTGACTGGGCCACCATTGGTATACATAAAAGTAGAAAAAGACTTTATGAATTATATGATGAACGAATTTGTATAAACACTGCTGAATTTAATTTATATGTTAAAAATTATTTTAAAATATTTAAAACAGTCTGTAGTATGGCCAAGTCACGTTATTTGAGTTCAAAAATTAAAAATAGTAATAACATTATTAAAATGACTTGGAATGTCATTAATAGCGAAACAGGAAGGTCATGCAACCGAAGTAGTGACTACAGCCTTGCTATTGATGACAATGTAATTAGATCAGATTCCCAGGTTGCCGCGGCCTTTGAAAATTTCTTTGCAGAGATTCCTGTGTCAACCACTAAATCTCTAAGCTCATCACCCACTGCTGCAGAGTCTTTACTTAAGGAAAACGTTCCAGTTTGTGATTCGGAATTTCACTTCGAATTTGTCACTTGTACAGATATAATTAAAACTTTTCACATGTTAAATGTTAAAAAAGACTGCAGATCTATGGGGTAATTCTGTGGATGTTGCTAAGACAATTATAAACATTGTAGCACCTACTTTAGCTGTTATATTTAATAATTGTATTCAATGTGGTGAGTTTCCTGATCTTATGAAACACAGTAAAATAATACCGTTGTTTAAATCAGGTAGTACATCAGACCCTACTAATTATAGACCTATTTCCGTACTACCCACCTTTAGTAAAATTTATGAAAAACTTATTTTAAATCAATTGCAAATATTTTTCAATAACAATAAATTACTGAATAATAAACAGTTCGGTTTTACAAGGGGTCGTTCAACTACCGATGCCGGAGTTGAACTTTTAGGACATATTTATAATGCATGGGAGGACAAATGCGATGCTTTGGGCATCTTTTGTGATTTGTCCAAGGCATTCGATTGTGTTCTTCATGAAACCTTAATCAGGAAACTACACCACTACGGAATCCGGAACGCCTCTCTGGATCTTCTCACTTCTTACTTAAGTGATAGGATTCAGAGAGTTGATGTTAACGGGAAAAGGTCACCCGGATCTGTAGTAAGAATGGGGGTCCCACAGGGCTCAATACTTGGACCATTTTTATTTATTGTTTATATCAATGACTTGCCTTACCTCATAAAGGATGAACATGATATAGTGTTGTTTGCAGATGACACTTCACTTTTATTTAAACTCAGACGTCAACAGCTGGTTACTGACAGTATAAATAGTGCCCTCGCAAAAGTAGTTAACTGGTTTAATGTTAATAATTTACTTCTTAACGAAACAAAAACCAAATGTATTAAGTTTACGATACCAAATGTTAGACAAGTAGAAACTAGTGTTCTCATAAAGGGTGAAGAGTTAAAACCCGAAAATACCACAGTATTCTTAGGCATAACTTTGGATGCCAAGCTTCAATGGGGCCCCCATATAGATAAATTGTCAAAAAAGCTTAGCTCTGCAGCATACGCCGTTAGGAAAATTCGTGACTTAACTGATTTAGAGACAGCCCGTTTAGTTTACTTTAGTTATTTTCATAGTGTGATGTCATACGGTATTCTGTTGTGGGGAAATGCCGCCGAAATTCAGATAATTTTTATTTTACAAAAAAGGGCAATTCGTTCCATTTATAAATTAAGTCCCAGACACTCCCTTAGAGACAAATTTAAAGAGATTAATATAATGACTGTGCCTTCTCAGTACATTTATGATAATCTTTTGTATGCACATAAAAATATTAATCTGTTTAAGAAATACAGTGATATCCATAATATAAATACTAGGAACAAACATAAATTTGTTGTTCCTACAACAAGGCTCAAGAAAATAGGTGGCTCGTTTAGATGCCAATGTATACGTTTTTATAATAAACTTCCTAGCCACATTCAAGAACTAAGCATTAATACATTCAAATCTTTTATAAAGCTAAAACTATGCCAGAAAGCCTATTATACTGTAAAAGACTATATTGAGGACAAAAACGCTTGGGATTGAGCTGCTCCAATAGGTCTAGACAGTGAATGTTGTTTATTTTTTATTTTGCTGATTTACACTTTTGTTATTTTTTTTCTTTCTAAATATCTATTTATGACATGACATGAACATTTACTGTTTAAAGTCTTATATTATTTTAATTATTGTGAATGTGAGGACTATGTGGGTCATTGTTTCCGTTTTAATCATGGTCTGGCAGTTTGAGTGGTTTATGCGGTCTACACAAATGTTCTGTCCTTGGTATTGCTCGTCGAATCGTTGAGCTCCTTAAGTTCTGAGTTGAGCTGCACGGTTACTGACGAATGCGTGCACTGAGTGCACAGGTCCACTCAATCTGTGTGGTTGTTCCCTCAAAATACCACTTCAGACACCAATCTACATGGTCCTCAAAGATCAAAGATGATGTCCGGATTTTTATATACACATTGACATTGATGAATTTTATATAAACAATGACATGGATATTTACTTTGTATAGTATCTTATTTTTTATTATTATTATTGTGAGTGTGAAGACTATGTGGGTCATTTCTTTTTTCTTTTTTCCTTCTTAGTTAGTTTTAATCATGGTCTGGCAGTTTGAGTAATTTATGCGGCCTACCCAAATGTCCTTTCATTGGTATTGTTCGTCGAATCGTAAGGCTCCTCAAGTTCTGAGTTGAGCTACACAATTTTTGACAAATGCGTGCACTGACTGGACAGGTCCGCTCAATCTGTGTGGTTCTTTACTCAAAAGACCATTTCAGACACCAATCTGCATGGTCTTCACATGATCTGACCAAGATTATGTCTGGACTTTAAAAGAGACTGTGACCTCTGAGTTTGTTTCGGCCTTTCTTCTCAGAGTAGTCAGATAGGAAACGCCGACCTCATCTAGTTTAAAAAATATGATTGACATGTAAAAGTGTTTGTACAAACCTACTTACAGAAAATAAAATCATTTATCATTTATCATTTAACCAACAATTGTTTATACTGATAAAACTTAAAACTACAATGTACTACAATCTAGGGTTAGTATAGCAATTTCTTACAGGTTAGCACCGCATGCCCCATATTGTAACAGTAAAATTGTGCCACAAGTACTAGACTATAGAATTAACTTTTACATAATATTAACATAATCAGAAATAATAAAAAAAAACAATTTATACAAAAATAAATAAAAATATGGTACATACATGAGCACATCCGAGGTGCTACAGTAAATTTTCAATCTAAAGCACGCAAGCAGATACCTTCTACACCCAACTCACTGGAAAAACACTGCGACACGCTAAATGATCGAAGCACGCGACTCATAGGGAACATTCCACGCAATCATTTAAACATGTAACCACATATTATACCGCACTTACATCTGGGTCGTGGCGCCAAAAAAACTATAACATTTTTATTTACTTAGTTCATAAAACACGGACGTATACGGAAACTACCACTCGTGAATTAAAACAGATAGCGTGGAGACACGGCGCCCACAGCCAGGTTATTTGTTAATGACTGCGCGTGTTGCTAGTTGCTATGCTACACAAAGCGATACAAGTCTATGAAAACATTTACCCGAACCTTCAGCTCCATTCCGCGGGTTCATAATAGAATTTAGGGAACAAAGGATTTTATTTAAATGGTGACATAGTTCCTAACGCTCACAATGTCAGTAAGTGCGCCAAGGAATTTGTGGCTCACTATTGTACGGGTCTGCGGTGTCATAAAATTCAATAGTTTTCTGTTTCCAGCCCCCTAAAGTTTAATTAAAATAACGCTCTCGGTTGGACCTGAAATAGTGTCGAAATGATAAATACATATCTCTTTATTACAACACACTACATTGCTAGCCACCGTACTTATAAACAAGCGGCTAACCAGCGGATCACATATACGTATTGTTCATGAAGTGCAGTTCCTCCGCCCCATCGCCCCTTAACCTAGAAACCCTCTGCAACGAATAACTAGGCTCCGACGAACAGCAGATGCCTGAAAAGCCTTCCAACACTATCCTCCATTCAGTTGCCTTCCCTTGCTGGCCCCGTGCACATGACACATATACGAGTATGTACAGTTGACTCGAAATTATGTCAATTGCTACTCGTATTCGTAGATACAAGGGACGACTTCATTTTGCCATTACTATTCATTTTAGTAAGTAACTCACATTCAAGGCAGCAAGAACCTACTTGAAGTAGTGTAAGTGTTATCTGTTCATTGAGGGTTCTTACTGTAATCACTTTACGTCACTTCCGAATAATTCCGAACAGTTCCGAAGCAGTTGATTGCCTAGTGCGCGCGCGTTCGACTACTAATCACTATTACGCGCAAGTTACATTGTATACGAGTAACCGACTAAGTAATCTGCGAATTAACTCAATTATTCATGAATTCATTTGGATAAACGCTATTTTGAACGAAGATACGGACCATTGAGTACTGAATGGATTCGTTTGTCAATGGTTTATTTTTTTGTACGCTTTTCAGAAACAAAACGATGTCAGCTATGCTTTTCATAGTAAAATTTACTAAAGGTCATGAACAAAATCATTTTCACTTTAAATAATATACTTACCATATCCAGCTAAACTTTGTTCAAGTTTACACTGAATGAGAACACCTGCAAAAAACGACAGTTAGCATATTACTAATGTAACAAATGTATTATTAATGCAAGACGTGCAGACTAACCTTTACAGCTCAAGTATGTATGTGCGAAGTTAGTGTCGTCTAACGACATATGCGCGAGGTCAACGCTCTACTGTAGCTAATAATAATATTATATTAACTAATAATAATGAAAAAATCAACATAAAAACATCGTTATTTTAATGTTGTACTCATGATTTTTATTTTCCGCTGATCCTTTATACATATTTTGTTTCAGTGATCGCACTTTCGATAGTGACAACTGTGACAACATTTCTATCAGAAATGAAATAGCTTCACTGCAGAACTCGAGTAAGATCGGTATCGTTACCCTCATTGTGAAATGCGTTATTCACTCGTTGGTGAATAGAACGTAGCTCTACCATGAGTTTGCACAGTCGAAACTCGCTAGCGTCTCCGTAAATAATATGTATGAAATATCGTACAGCGCCCCTAGCGGTCACTGAATGAATTAAAATTCGTACCATGAGCACTATAGATTTCGATAGGTAACAAACCTAACGTAATCTATTCGATAGTCACTGACGTTTTTCAGCTGTCGCCATACAAAACGGCACCATGAGTCACAAATTTGACAGACGCTATCGAAAAATACGCTTACGATAGTAGCTACGTAACTCACTAGCATTTTGTCGTGTGAAACATATGTTTACATCAAAATTATAAACGTTTTTGAGTTTTTTGAGTCTAAATATTGTCTGGAAGAGCTTATTTAGCATGGAATATGTTAGTGGCCGCTGAATTTGAAGACAAACGACATAAACAGCGTGAATTTCATACCAAAATTACAGGAAAATGAAAATTCTAGCTTACTAATGGGCAGGACATTACGCAGCTAGCTAGGAGGCTTTCTGTGATGAGTATTAACTTAAATTTAAACAAAAGACATTTTACTTAAACAACTGTTTTATTTATTTTATCATTATAAGGGAAACATACAGCTAGGGAACACAAAAATTGACATAAAAACACATGCCTTCTTAGTACCCATAATAACTACATGTACAATGTTTTCTTTAAACATTGCTGCACACTAGGATTTGCCCTGCAGGTATCGTGGGTGCATTTAAAAACACAAATCTCACATGCACAAACACCCAGACCCGGAAAAAATAATTATCTTTGGAAGGGTCGATCACACTAATTTTTGCTCCATGCGAGAAATGAACCACGATTCATAACGCAGAAGCGTTAAGATTGGTGTAGTTTCTGAAAATTGTGCCACACTCAGCCACACTGGTCCTCATTGTATTGTTGTCTTTTTGTAAACTTATTTCAATGAATTTAATTAAAAAACGACGTTAACCATACAACTTCAACAAAATTACAAATTGTAAACAACACTGAATGACTCAACAGCGACATATAAGGAATACAAATTCAACAACCACTAAATACCTTAAGTAGTTCACTGACCGCCAACCTTTCTATTTAGTCGGATTATTGACTGTCCCAACGTTTCCAGCATACGCGATAGCACTACATTAAGTACGTATGTGCCGTTCTCTTTTCTTATTACTGAGAAAGAAAGAAACAAAACTTAGGAGTGAAGTTAGTTAGACGACAGGATCTATCGAGCTTACGTTAGCGCCGGCGTAAGAGTCCGTAAAACTCATGGTACAAGCATTATTGAAATCTATTCGATCCACGTTAGTACGCTAGCGAGTTTAACGCTAGCGAGTAAGTTTTCGATAACAACTCATGGTAGAGG